>JAEBDU010013308.1:0-39489 GCA_016802625.1 Heliconius numata | reverse complement strand
ATTTTTTTATATCTTTAGATAATTACTAATGGTTACCTATAATTATAATAATAATACTCTTTATTGTACACTCATAAGGAAAATAACAATAAAATAGACAACAAAAGAGGGAAAAAAAAAATGGAATACGAAAATTATGTTATGTTAAGTAAATTTATTTTATACTTTTTAGTTTATAATTTAAAGTCTGTTTGTTTTTTGTTAAAAAAATAATAATAAATTAATTACTAATTGCACAATTAATCTTACAAAGTTTAAGATAAATAATTCTTACTGTCACAATGATAATTTTTTCTCAGTTGCGAAATAGTGTATTTAAAATGTCAGCAATTACTAAAATTATGACTTTTATAAATACAAATTTTTAAATTCATTAACGAATGTAACTTGAATTTAACTTATAATTTATATAGATATATTTAGTTTGTGTAATAAATAACATATTATATTATCGTCGTTTTCCACATGTAATGGTTAAAATAACTTTTTTCGTGAACATCTTATTTTTTAGGCTGTCTGGTCACCAGACTCTGGTGTTGGATTTGACAATCTGCCACTGACAGCACTGATTTTGATTTTGACATAAAGTAGCAACTAGCAAATGGAAAATCAACAATGGAGGCAAATTTGATTTAAGCTTTTGTTTTGTCATAATAAGCAATCATAAGTATATTATATTACTTATATTTCTCACAATGTAATACTATACCATATACTATCTCATGTAATAGTTGCAGACTTAAAACTCAAGCAATGAAATGTCATATACCGGGACCGAACGTTAAAGGTTTCATTTTACTTTAATAATTTGTCTACAATAAATTAGCTTAATTAAATATTAATTCTTGTAAGTTAATTCTATTAATAGTTAATTCTTTTCAGTTCTCGGTAGGACTATTCACGCTTTAGCAAGATTCGGAGATGAACTGTATCTGGAGTCGTTGGCAGACTGTATTCTTTTAAGAACTTTAAATTCAGCTGAAAGCGCATATGCTATGATAAAATTCAATAAGAGTTTCTTTTCATATTTTAATTATAATTTTTATGCTTCTGAAGATAATGAAGGACTAAAATGTAAAATATCAATGAAATCTGCCTTAAATGCATTTAAATCTCCTACTCATATGGATAAACAAGTAGAAAACTTAGAAATAAAACTTGATCCAGAGTCTTGTAAATTAATATTTCAATTAAAATGCAAGCAAGGTATTGTTAAAACACACTTTGTGTGTATATTAGACTGCAAAGCTATGCAAGCAGTGTATACCAAGGATTTTGTACCAAACAGGTAAAGAGAGAGGCCTTTATAATATATAACATTGTATTACTGTATTTATTATTTTAAAAAAATACATTTCTTTCTATCAGGATAACATCATCACAGCGAGTATTGTCTGAAGCACTTGGAAATTTTCAAAACTCAGATGACCAAATAACATTAGAAGTTTCATCTCAATCTCTTTTGATGCGGAACTTTGTGGACGCTGCTATGGATTTGTCAAAAATTATAAGGACTCAGATATGTATGAAACCATCTGAGTTTGCAAGCTACGTTATAGGCACTGATACAATAATAACTTTTACGCTTAAAGAATTTAGAGCATTACTTGCCTTTGCTGAAGCTTTGAGTTTACCTATTCAATTACATTTTGAAGTTACTGGGAGACCAGCCGTTTTTATTATACACAATGGTACTACATTTGAAGCACATTTTGTATTAGCTACTTCCAAACCCGAAGTTGCAACACAAGAAACTACACAAAATAGTTCAAGGGTAGAAAAAAGAAAAGAAAGAAATTCAGGTCCTGAATCTGTTACAAAAAAACCTCATCTAGATATTGATGTAGAAAAATTTTTAGATGAGGATTCACATTTATTTAATTATATTGATATACCAGAAGAAAATTTGGATGTGGCTAAAGATTTAAATAATACTATTGGAAATGAAATACACCTTGAAGGTGAAAAAATGGACTGTGATAATATACCAGCTTCTCCAACATCAAGAATTAAAATAAATTCAGTTTTCAAAAGATGTTTTGAAAGTACTTTCGATCCAAGAAGTATACAATGTACTGTATTGGCTGAAAACTCTGACAGTGATTGAATCAAAAAATTGTTTTAATTGTTAGTAAAATTTATTTATTACTACAGTGAAAGGGAAAGTTGTTAGAGTTTATTCAACAATATTTTATTGTTGAACTGCAGTCAATTTTTTTTTCTATGGCTTCTCACTGTATCCCATATAGTAGGATAGGCAGAGAGAACCTAATTTTAAGATGCTCCATTCCCCACTTTTTGCTCATTTTTCAAGACATTGCATGTGGAGTGGTAAAACTCAACATCGAACTTAATCTTGTTACCAAAGGAAAAAAACTCATTTGCCCAGGTGGGTATTGAAACCACAATCAATCGCATTTTAATTCAGACGGTGACCCATTACACCGCCTCAGCCTCCGACAATGTAAATTGCTGTCAATAGACAACTTAAGCATACTGTAACCAATAGTTTAGGCTTATGATTTACTGTTAATTTATTTATGTAAAAATAAAATATATACATACATCTCATTACATATAATAAAAGGAAAATAAAATAACAATTTCACTGCATTATCATTTTATAGTAAAAATATACATACAAGTAAATAATGTACACACTTCACAAATTAATATAATATGAGGGCATAATAATTATAACATTTGCAATTGAATATTAATTACAACATTAATTTTATTATTATTTCATTAATTCCAATCTATAGAGGAACCATCTGTATATATTTGAAGATACTTGATTGTCTACTTTAATAGCATTCTTTATAACTAAATATATAACAATTAGGCAAGTGACATAAATAGATTTTGATGAAACTTCATATATATAGATACAAATAACACAAAATTATACTAGTATACACTATATGCCACAAAATGTGAACCATTGAATGTCAGGTAGCGTAAAAATGTTGTTTTTAATAGTAAATTATTAGAAGCAATGGAATACGCTGCTACAGTAAATTGACTATGTCAATATGTGAGACGACTTGGTGCTATTAAGTAGCTCATGTGTGCTGTTATACCTAGTGTGTTATGGGCAAGGTATATTGATATAAAAAGATAATATTAAAAAATTTGCATTTATTCATTAAAATAATAAGATTTAATTTCACTACTAAGATAGCATAACAAATAAACAGAAATTTAAGAACCTGACCACACAAGGCTATCAATGATTCCTTGCATTAACTATGGTAACTAAAATTGACAAATACAAAAATTGCCAGATACAATTTTCGAAGATCTGTTTCAGCCATGACTATACATTTTAGCGACTAATAAATAATAAGTTTATTGCGTTATAAATTTGGTTTCACTAAACAGAGATCTGTCAAAAGACCAAATGCAGATTTATTTTCTGTGGAAAAAATATCGTACACCATTTTTAATTATAACAATAGCTAACTACCATGTCTTAAAAAAGATGAAAAAGACCTCGAGTTCTACATTTAATTTATTATTTATAAAATACGGCAGCGATACCATTTAATTACAATAATTATTTATTAAATCAATTTCAATATTGTCTCTGGCCCGATGTTAGGGCCTGCACTGTGGCGAGTCTTCACACTGTGGCGAGACCTCCAAACTGTCACCCATCACTCACAATCCAAATAAATAAATGAAAAAGGGCACTGTTATTTATGAACAATCCTCCTGGCTCTTTCTCACACACTGCGCTACTTTCCTTTTAAACTCCGAATATGATTCTCTCCATTCTTTCTGCAAAAAGAACGAGAATGAGCTGACAGCTACTACTATAAATTTGGTTTGGCGCCGGTGGGTGTGCAACCTAATGTTAAATTATATATGTCAATGGTGTCACGTGGCCCTTTTTCGACATGACATTCTGCTGTATAATTCCCTTTGATCCTAAAAACAATCTTCTTGACTTTTCCTAACACATCTGGCAACTTTCTTTTTGAAATCCGAATACCTCTCTCTCCATTCTTTCTGTGGATGCAAATAACATGAATATGAGTTTATTAAAATAATGAGTTTGCCCATACATGCTTATGAGATGAGGCTCTATATACTCTTTAGAGAACAATTGTTTATACAGTTACATTAAATACTCACATAAGTGGACATAACAATAAGGGGGACAGGGTGATCAAATAATTAAAAATGAAAAATATAGAAAACAATTAATTCCAAATTAATCAAAAAAGTTTGTATTTTTTTTATTAATAAAATTTTCTTATTTTGGCTTTAAAAAATTATTAAATCTTCCAATTAACATAACTGTATACATATAACATTTAAATTTTGCACCACACTGTAATTAAACAATTGAAACTACTGAAGTACAAATAAATGAATGAAGATTACATTAAATTACCATTATTAATAAATTAAATAATAAACAATACACAGTGCAACCTGGATTTGACAATACTGAAGGGAATCAGAAAATAATTTGTTACAATGAGGCTTGTTATAGAGAGGTTAGGATGATCTACAATTAGTTTTAACATGGTTAAAAAAATCTCAGCTTTTTCGTTTATCGGCCCTTACAAACTTTAAAACAACAGTGTCAACACCAGTGTTTACATTACTGAACGCCAAACAATAATAATTATCTTATAAAAGATTTAACAAGCCTGAACCTGTTGAGATTGATTCGGATTAGGATTATGTAAAGGTACGTAAACAATATTTTCTTTTTATATTTTGCAAAGATTGAAAATTCTTTATAAAGAGGTTTTGAACAAATGTATTCGTAATCTAAAGGTTTTGTATTAGCTCTTATGAGCAGTTTTAGGGGATTTAAATAGAAGAAAATGGTATATTGAGGGTCATTACATTAAGGTTATACTGCATTTATTAAACATTGAAATGATTGAGCATTTACAGAAAACAACTGACAGACAATACAGTAAAAGCTACTGCGATGTATGAAGCTAGTATTTGGGAATGTAAAAGATTTATTCAGAACATTAAGAGAGGTATCCCCAATACTTATACAAGAATGGGTAAACAGGATTTAAAGTTTTACAGTTCTACTAGTATACTGCTTGTGAGTTCGCCTGCTTGGAATACACTGAAAAAATATGCATATATCATACATAGAACGCTTCCCAGAAAAATGAGATTTTTTAAAAGTTTAATCATACCCCCACATAGGTTAAGTAACTGAAAATTGTAACACTGTAAAAGGACTGAAACTCATTTCACCATAAATTACAAAATGTTTATGTGCAATATAAATAAGTTTAATTTTTAACATACTGCCAACATCCTATATAAATAAATTCATAATAAAAATATGAGTATATATAAATTAATTAATTATTAAATATATGACATTAAATTAGCATTAGGATTATTATAATTAGCTAGATTAACAAAATTTACAGTAAAATTAAATATTTTACTCATAATAAAGACAACTTCTATTTAGCAAATTATTTAATACATCTTTTTTGTAGCTACACACTGTATCCCGCACATAGCATCGTAGGCAGACGGAGCCTAATGTTAGCACAGTCCATTCTCCGCTTTTCGTCAAATTTTTCATGCGTCAAAAAGAGGTGGTACTAAACACCGCGCTTTAACTTGTTACCAGAGCAAAGAAAAGAAAATAGTTTATTCTCCTAAGTGGGAATCAAACCCAAAACCATTACATCCATATACTTGTGCCACTGCACCACAACACCCCCTAGGTAACTATTCAACTAAGTAAGTATAATATGCTTTTTTGCTCCATGCTATATCTTTCATATAGGACAACACACTCCATTCTCTCATTTCTGCCAGAATTCAATTTTGTGTTGAGTGTTGGTACTAAACGCTTTATCTTGTCTTCCCTGAGCAGAGAAATAAAAATAATCCATTCCTTTGTAAAGAGATTGACCATAAAAACATTGTGTTTACAGTCAAATGCTGTCCAACTCATACAAGTAGATTCTTTTTACCTTCACACTACCACACATAACAAAGTAGGCAGATGGAACCTGAGTACTTCACTAAGTATAGAGTAATGTTAAAACACTTCATTTTCCACTTTCCACCAAACTCCTGAGGCATTGTGTGTTGAGCAGTGTAACATTGCCTCCAAATATATGTTATAATTTTAAATCAAAATCTGTTTTAAAAAATACACAAAAAATGTAACTGAAAATTGGAAGGTAATGTTGCTGTTGATTAAAAATTGTATTAAGATATTTGTAACTATCACAATATAATTGGGAGTGCCAATTCCTGTATAAGTTTCCTCAACTTTAACAAAAAATACCATTAAAAAATCTGTCCTCAAACATACAATGCATTAGATGAAAAATTGAGTTTTTGAAGTATATCCTTTAAAAACAATATTTAATTTTAAAAAAACCTGTGAAAAATTATCTATGTTAAATAAAATATATATATATTTCCACTTACTGCAGCATCAACATTAGCAGGACTTTCATCATTAGGATCAGCCAACATAGAAATAACACTTATCAATATAGTCTCAACAGTGTGTACAGGCAGCCATCTTTCAGAGGCTTTCTCATAACCCCACTTATCATCACCTGGCTCATGTAATATTGATATACAGACATCACCATTCTTTTCAACTGTAATAACATCAAATAATTATATATATTTCACTCAACCAACATGAACAAATTAAAATAATTCACTGCCCCAAACAGGAATTGAACCCGTAATGACTACAGATTCAGACGACAGTATCTGATTGTCCCACTATGCTACTAGTCTTAAACAAAACATATACTTCATAAATGTCCATGGTAAATACTTGAAGATATTAAAATTTATTTAAATAGCTAAAATAATAAACCAAAAACTATTACATATTAAAATAATTACTAAATATTTAAATTTAATAATTAAGTTGAAAAGTTAAATAACAATTAAAACAAAAAGTATGTAATAAAGCAATGAGTAGAATAACATACATATTACGTACACTATTGATACATATATAGTCATAAAAAATATAATGAAATAAATTCACCAATATGAAATCTATTTATAAAAATGTAATATTATAATCATAGCAAAAAAGAAAGAGAAGAGGAATTTGATTATTACTCACTATTTGGATGCCAAATTTCAGTGACAAATTTCATCCTAGGTGGTCTCAAAGGGTACTCTTTAGGGAAGTGTAAATGTGCCTTAAAAAATCCACCTTCACTGGAAAGGAAAGACATAAGTTTGAAAAATGTCTGCATGCACTGCAAATCAATAATACTGCATTGTTAGCAGAACTTATGAAAACTGTTACAAATGTATATTAAAGTAGGTCGAATTAAGAAAAAAATGCATGCTAAAATTACTTTAGAATCTTATGTCTAATTGATATTTACATAGTTAACGAAATATTATTTTATATAGGTATGTTGCATATTATTTTTCTATTTATTTCATAAAACAACTAACTATAATGTGTCTGGAGGGCCAATGATGAGGACCTCCCATCTGTATATGTCATTGTCGTCTATCAACCCAGCAGAAAAACCTTCTACTGGATTTTTGTTTAGTTCTGAAAAAAAAATTAAAATTTCTGACTCATCGGGACGCGCACATTTTTATACAAGCCGCGTGTGATAATAGTAATGTGAATCTTTGCCAAGATTTTAACGAAATGCCTCATTATTTTATTATATTTGTCTTTGGCAGTGACAGTCACTGCGGTAGATATTGATTTTATTCCCACGTATTTATTACTTTGTATATGATATCCTAGTCCACTGAATATAGGCGACTAAAGAATTCACTAATTTAAATTTGAAGACCACAAAGAACCCTTAAATTCGACCCGCTAAGGTCAATGATTGCACGAAGAGTTATGTCGCCTGACGCTCTCACTAAAGTGGTATTTAAAAATATTTTAAATTTTACTATGTATTTAACATACCTGCTAATTGCTTTTTTAATAAAAGCGAGGACTGTGGCTCTGACATTAATTACAATTATGAAATTTACCCTGACGACACGAAATAAATGATATTTCCACAAAAGATGGCTGGCTGAATTTGTGCAGGTTGTGAAACATATGAGCTGTGCTTGTTTCCGGTACGTTAGTGTTGCCATCGTATTATAACCCTAGGATCCAGATAATTTTAGGTGTTTTTTCTTTTACCATAGGTACACAAAAATCAATTTATTTGCTTTTAAATAAAATATTTTATTATTTTACAGTCATATTTAATAAATATTTTGTAAAAGAGAAATTTAAATTTCTATGTCACATCGATATCAAATATTTTTGATATCGATCGCACCCGTTTGAAAGTATCTTTTCTCAAAAATTATAGAAATTTAATTTATATTTTACCGGGGGTGATTATTTTTAAATTAAGCAAGTCTGAATTTTTATTTTATATTTGTCAATATTTAAAATTACTTTATGCTCGATTACCAGATACAATTATTATGATAATTTACATAGTTCATTTTTAAGATGTTAGAAACGTGTAATAAATTAAAACGATTACACTAAAATGAACATACATTAGTAGCCCTTAAGGTCTTTTGATAACTACTTTATCTTTAATTAGATATATAATTAATAAAAAGATGAGCTTCACGCTGTATCGTGTTAAGACACTCACGAATTCTGGAGGCGTTGCATGTTGAGTAGCAGAACTCAACGCTGCGCTTAGCCTCTACACCAGAAGTAAGAAAGGAGGGGCGAAGGAGGGAAGAAATGGAAATATAAACGTAAATAAATATTTCACTTCCTCGAGTGGGGATCGAACCCACAACCGTCGCGTTACAGTCACACCCTTGTGCCGCTGCGCCACGATGGCCTCAAAGGGATATAAAAAAAAAATCTTTTCATTAATATATTTTAATACTAATGTCTAACTTAGTATAAATAAAAATACGAGATTAAAGGTCATTTAAAAAACCATTCTGTCTAGATATAAAGATAAAGAAAACTACAAAATTAAGCATTGCTTAAAAGTACTTTGTTGAAAAGATATATTTATTCAATAAATCATTCATTCTTATAAGTTTAGTATCAAACATATGAATCTATTAGTCACTATCTGAAGAATCTTTGCTTCTCTTCACTTCTGGTTCTGAATCCTCACCATTCACTTGTTCATGTTTTCTCTTCTTTTTTTTGTTCTTTTTTGATTTTATTCCATTTTGTTTTATAGGCACATCTGATTTATTTTTAATTTTAACTGTTCCTTTGAATGAAGTTATGTCTTCATAAATTTCTTTGAAATCCAAATTTGTTGGTATTTTACAATTATCATGAAACATTTTGATAACATTAATTAATTTCCTCAACGTTACCAAGAAATTAGCGGTTACTTCTTTTTCGCTTTCAGTTTTAAATTCCGAAAACAAGTCAATAAAAGCCTTCTCCAATTTATTTATATTTGTACTAACTTGCTCTGTTGAAGGCTTACTTCTGTTTAACGTTTGATAAAAACCTAAGATTAAATTAAGGCCTTCGTTGCGACGAAACTGTCGGACATTTTTGTTAAAAATATTTTTAAATATGATTGGCAACAGGTGATACTTTCCTTCCCATTCAGTTTGTAAAATGTTATGGAAGAAAATAATCGGAAGCAAACAATTGCGATTATTAAAATAATGTTCCACTGATTCAATAAGGATTTCAATAATAAGAGATGAATTCTTTTTCTTTTTTGGTGATTTAGAGTTAGTTGTGTCGATTTTTTGGGAACAGTGTATGATAAATGTTGCAAAATGTGTTATAACGTCACCAAGGGCTTGGTACACAAAATGAGACCTGTCCCCTTTATCTATGATCGATCTTAAGAAGTCACCTAATATCTCAACAGAAATATCACCAGTTGAATTAAATTTTTTGACTTTTGTCAAAAGTTTTATGGTTTTCCTTAATCTATTCTCTAATTCCTGGAACTGATTGTCTTGCATACAAAACTCAAGACACCTTGTAAGTGGGGCAATCATGCTCAGGCAAATATCCATGGCAGGATCTTTTTCCAAATATATCTCGATAAGATCAAGAACTCTTATTCTAAAATCGGACAACGTCTTTTTATTCTTACGCTCTCTTTTCGTTTTTTTATTTTTCCCTTGTTGAAATTGTTTAAAGGCATCAGCCAAAGCCTCATCTAATTTCTTTCCTTCTTCTTCTGTTATCATATCAGCATCTATGCTTTCAGCATCATCGTCAGGTGTTGTGGCATTGCCCAAGGCTTTCTGAACTGCTAATCGAAGTTGATCTGGTATTTTCATATCTTCATTTTCATCCTCTTCTACTTCACTGTCAGTTTCATCATCTTCATCGGATTCATTTTTTTCCTCATCTTCATTATCAGATTCTTCGGGTTTGTCATCATCCCCTTCATCCTCTGACTCGCTGTCTGCCCTCAATGGATTATCCTCACTATCTGGATCCAAAACTGACACAATTTGTTCAATCGCCGTTGGCGTTAAGTACTCCCATAGAAGCCTAAATACACATTGAACGACACCACGAAGAACACTGGACTCTACAGACAAAATGGATAATAGAACTTCTACTAAAACTTCTATCCATTCCGGTTCGTTTTGCGATAAACTTTCTCTATTTTTCTTTACTTTTTTCTTTTTACCTTTATTGTAGTGTTCGTAGCAACTTTTTAATTCTATTATTGAACTTCTTGCTATATTAACATGGGCCGGTTCAGAAAATAAAAAGAGGCCAAGTTGATAGAGTAAAATAAGAAATACTTTATCTACTTTAGATTTGGATTCGTTCTGCTCTAAATTTTCACATACATCCTTAAGCATATTCCAACATTCCATATTTTCTTTTGAAAATTGTTTCTCTATTTTTTCCTTTACTTGATTTTTGCTCATTATGTTACTTATGAAACTGGATAATGATGTCAAAACAGTTAATAAATTATCCACATTTGAAAATTTTGATGTAAAACACCTGTAGAAGCAAGTTTTGATGGAACCTGTTAAAGAAAAATGTTAATTAATCCATGTAGATATTGGTATTTCGATTTGAATATATAATTTTTGGAGCCTTTGGCACAGTGGACTAGTACTAAATAGACTGTAAACTGTAGACTGTAAATGCGATGGGTTTCCACTCAATAGAATGAATTAAGAATGAGAATTAATCAAAAAAAGATAAGATGTGGCTTGAGTTCCGCCACTCTTATTTCGAATCCAAGTAGAAAGAGAATAGAGTGCCTTGCCACTGGATTCTCTCTGACCATATTCAAGATAAAGTGAGACAGTATATAAATATAATTTATTAATTACCTGCTAATTCACTGCTTACTGCCACATTTTCATCACCACTAATTTTGAAAAATCCAAAGCACATCAGCAACTGCATATATGTTATTTTAAATTCAGTATCATCTTTTACTGCTTCATGACTGACTATGAAGGATATTAGTTCAGCCGCTTTCACTCTTTCATTGTTATACCAATTTCTTTCAACACCCTCTTTTACTAGCTTCTTTGATGAATTAAGCAACACTTTTTTTAATAATTTCGCCAATTTTTTCAAACTTTGTTCATCTAAGTCTGCTATAGTACTTTTAACTATAGTTGACCCTGTTACTTCAGTGAAATTGATTTCTCCTGGATTAAACAACAACTTTTTCAATGTTGTAAGTCTAACTTCGGAGTTAACATTCGGAAACTTCAATGCTTTGCTGAAAGAAGTAAGCATTTCTTTCTGTTTCTTTATCACAATCTTATGATCATCTTCATCATCCCTTTTATTTCTGATTTTACTTGCAGTTTGTAGGCCTTTAAACCAGTCCATGAATAATTTGAAAAAATTATCACTGAGGAGTTGAGGTAACATTTCAACATTTTCATGGATATTCAATAGTATTATATTGAGTATATTTAATGAAGCCAATTCCCTATTTCTATTATGTTTGACAAGATGACTGTCAATTTTATTCCAAAATAGGTTCAAATTTGGTGATTTTGCTATATGTGTTGCAATTTCTTTATAGATAGGGTGACTTATTAAGGAAAAGTCCACTCCAGTCTGAAAATTTAAAGTATTTTCTTATGACATAACACAGATATATAAAAATAAAATTTATTTAGGCCATTGTAGCACAGTGGCCCATAATTTGTGAGTATAGATGTGATTATCACTCACAAGCATACATGCTCTGACAAGACAAAATGTGGCAGTGATTTCTGCAACCTAGCACACAATATCTTCAAAAATTGGGCAGAAAGTGGGGAATATAGTGTCATAACACTAAATTCTGTCTACCTACCATGCTACATGTATTCTGCAGAAACAGTGTAAACAAAAAAACAAAACTAAAAATAAAATACCATCAATTTTTCACAGATGTCAGGAATATTATCTTCATGTAAAATATCTGGCACACCTATTAGTTTTCTTAGTTTAACTTTTTCAGGAAACTTTTTACTAAGCACTAGAAGGACGTAGAGGGAATCCAAGCTATGTTCCTTGATCTCTTTTTTGTAATCTTGTTTAATATTTGACCAGACTATGGTTACAAAATCATCTTCATTTAGCTAAAAAAATATATTTTTATAAAACACATTCTATGTAATTTTTTTTAGTGCAGCATAAAAGCATCTAACTGGAAATGTGAGGGTTGTGGGTACGATACCCACTCGGGGTACTAAAGTGAGTCATTGAGTTTCACAGATGAACATGCAATGTTTCAAAAAACGAGTGGTGGATGTGGAATGGAGTGTCTTAACACTAGATACTCTCTGCTTACCCTACTGCATGCAGGATACAATGTAAAGCTAAAAGAATATTTTTATAATAAAATATTAGAATAAATAATACCTGATTAACAAATTCTAATAAAATAAGAGATGAAACAGTACTTAGGTATGACTTTTTACCACTAGCTGTTTGTAGAAGTTGTAATATTTGTTTTTGTTCTTCATTAGTACTTTTTACCATAAGACCTGATCTGAACAAAACTCCACACAACAAAATCTGTCCTAAAGCAACATCACCAACTTCCTGTAACATACAATAATACTATAGTATCAAATGCAGTATTTGGACATAAAAATATTACATATTATTATAGACAACATATCAAAATTTGAAAACAGAGGCCAAATTTTATAAGGCACAATGGTCACAAAACTTGGATAATTTAAATCAGGAACAGGTTCAAGTGTTCCTGTTTTAAATTAGCAAGCATTATAATTATTATGCTTGTTTTACATTTTAAAAAATACATAAATATGAATTTACTTACACTTTTTGATGATCCACTAGCATGTAGCTCTTTCTTTACTAAATCTAATAATTGAGCTACAGATATTTCTTCAAATTTTTGAATCAATCTAACCAGAGTTGAAAAGTATCCTAATCGCATATCCAAGACATTAGCACCTAAACTCCTGATAAGTCGTTTTAAGGCATATTTTAAATCTTTATCATTCTGAAAAGTTCATATAGTACTCAATTAAATGTAACATTAAATATATATTATAAGGACAACAAAACTTGTAAAATATAAAGTATAAGCTAACCTTATTTTCAAGAAGGCGCGCAATTATTTTTGTGCCACCTGTAACTCTTAAATCGTCCTTTGGTGACTTTAATAAGTCAAATGCATCTAATAAAGACGCGGTTACCTCTTTTTGAGGTTTGTCAACGTTATTTTCGTCTTTCATTTTAAATTTATTAGTAACTAACACATAACTTGATCACATACTACAATATAACGAAAACGAAGCCCACATGGGATTCGCGAGCATGTCAACTGTCAAAGTCAACTTTCATTTCAAACGATTAATGTCATTTGTCAACAATGTTACGCATCTTTTCTAATGGTTGGCTTAACCGTAAGTATATTTTCAAAAATTATTTAAACATTTCATTATTTATATTTTAATAAATTAACTTGTTTTAAATCTTACATATACCTTGCATTTTCTTCACACTCCGTTCATCATTTTCCGCCAAATTCTGGAGACATTGTTTGTTGAGAGGAACTCAAAGCCGCCCGTTTTCTCACCAAAGTTTTCTCGAAACACAGTAAAGAAATAATAATATTAAATATTTCATTTCCTCAAATGGTAATCGAACCCACAACCTATCGCTTTTACAGTGACATTATGTAGCATTGCGCCACACTTATTTATAAATTATTTATACATTTTTAATTTTATATTCATATAATTTAACATTATATAAATATAAAATGAAAAAAATATCCGTTAATTTAGAAACAGATTTCTTTGTATAGTACGGTACCGTATCTATAAGTATAAATATTAAACTTATTATATAAATCAATTTTATAAGATTCATATACTAGTTAAATATAAAACATGTTTATTTCTAATAAAATAATAGAATTTACTCAAAGATTCACAATTTTCTTTACTACCATACGTACTTCTAAATAGAAATATAAATGTACATAATAAAAGCCGCTTCTAGAACTCGATGCGCCGAGTATTATCTATGTTGATGCGCGCGCATTTAGTATTCCATGTTTCTAAACATGGCAGGTCGCAGTGGTTTTGATGATGGTAATCTAAGGTATTTATGGATAAAATATAATATTACATATTAAACTTAATTTCAAGATGCCATATAATTATTATTAACATTTAACAATAATTTGCACCACATAGTACCGCGACATTTCCTATATTTTTTGTTTTTTTGACAGTGCGATAACATTGAATGAAAGTGGTATTTTAACAAAGCGTGCGAATATAAATTAATTTGTCAAACATCCTTTGGATATACGTGATTTACTTGACCGAATCACCGGTGTGAAAAGTGAGTGAAATGTGCATTTATAGGTTATAATATACCATGGTTATCATGACTGTGTGCAGGGACTATGGAGGCGGCAGGAGAACGACGGGCGGCCGCCCGCTCCCGACAGAGCCCCCATATAAAGCGTATGTGGGTAATTTACCGACTGGTATCATTCAAGGCGATATTAACAGAATCTTTCCAGTAAGTGTTATACTTTTATTTTAATTTCGAGTACCTACCTACTCGTCTTGTGTCAATCATTTGCCGATAGATAATAAAAACTTTTTTTTTCTCATTAAAATACCGCGTTATGTTTTTTTCTTTACATATTAGAATAGTAAGGAAATAATAGTTATCTTGTTTGTTTGTTTTAAAATCTGAAGCCTTGAAATGCGATTATGTCACACTTGCCTAGGTCACTTTTCATTTAATTAGTGCTCAGCATTTATATGTATGGAAATTTTGCCACAACTTGCAACATGTTTGTTTCTATTTCTTTTTAATAAACTTATATACCACAAAATCAATATCTTAGAAATATTAAAATTAACTTCTATCTTTCTTAGTTTCTTACTATACTATAATACCAGTACTTTTACTATAGAATTCCTGTCCTTTAAAAAACATATTAATATTCTTGTTTCATAATATAAAACAACATATATTTTTATTTTTTTATAGTATTAACTTATTATAAATTAACACATTTATGTAACTTTATTAATATGTAAGTAACTAAATTTGTTAGGGCCTTTACCTGTTAGGAAAGTTATGTAAAATTCTCCTGTTTTAAATTTAATAATTATTTTAATAATGCATTAATTGTAAAATTAAGTATACTTGGATAATTGTTATTTTTTCTTTCTCTTTATTTAGGAGCTTTTTTCATTACAACAACTATGTCACTCTGTAATGTTTATATTCTTATATTTCTCATATAAGCAAATGTAAATGAATAAACAATGTCCTAGAGTAGTGTTTCCCAACCAGTGGTTGCCTGAAAGTGGTCCGCAGAAGCCTAGGCATTCGACATGAAAACCGTCATACCTGTACACCTAATAAATATTTCATTTCCTTGAGCGAAGATTGAATCCACAACTTGCTCTGATAAGAAGATAAAGCTGTGTTGAGTTCTGACATGCAATATGTTGAAGACGGTTCACTCTGCAAGACATTGTGTGAAGCAAAAAAATAATTGGTTCTTATGACATTATTATATATGTAAAATAAATAAAACACTGAGTTCACAATAAGTATTGTATTAGCTAGCTAGCCTAACATGAACTAAAGTTATCATACATAATTCCAACTTACCCACTTGAATTAATTTTATTATTTAACAAAGCAAATAAGTACCTACATTTATATCTACATAATAATCTTTGACAATTCATTACTTTATTTATGACAGACATACAGGTGCTATTGATTTGTCTTCTTTGTTTTTTTTTTATCAGCTTCACGCTGTATCCCGCACACAGCAGGGTAGGCAGAGGGCACTTAGTGTTAAGACACTCAGTTTCCCACTTTCAGCTGAATTTTGGAGGCAATGAGTGACGGAACTCAATGCCACTTTTTGCCTCGACACCAGAGCAAAGAAATTAAAATCGAACCCATAGCAGTCGCGTTACAATCGCACCCTTGTACCCCTGCTCCACGATGGCCTCAAATTTTTTCTAACTGTAATGCAACGGTTGTGGGTTCGATCCACACTGGAGGGAATGAATTATTATTCACTAATATTTTCGTTTCTTCGCTGTGGCACGAAAGCCCGGCGTTGAGTTTCGCTACTCAACATGCAATGCCTCGAAAAATTCGGCTAAAAGTGAAGAAAGGTGTGTCTTAATGTTAGGTTCCCTCTGCCTATGTGCGGCAGACAGCGTAAAGCTGATTTATTAATTTTATTATTTCATATTTATAAACAAACTATGTTAATGTGACTACTAAAATATTGACACTGTTTAATTAATGATCCTAAATATGTTTAATTGTGGAACAAATAAGGAGTCAAAAATAAGTAGATAGTTGCTATCAGATAATATTTAAGTCTTGACAATTAAAATGGCGCGCAGTTGCGACAACACAATTGCTGTTAACTATTTTATTATTACTTAATCAGACAGGTATGTTTTTTCGACATTATTTATAGGAACTTTCACAAATTACAATACAACCTTCATGGTAATATAGTGTATAGACATAAAAATTTATCAGAAATATTATGTATGCTTAATAATGTGTGTCTTAATGAATTAAAAACAACTAATAATAGGATCAATGTGTATTTTTTTCCTTTACATTCAATATAGATTTTATAGATTGTAATAAATTTATATTTATATATGTTTTTCTATAATTTCCAGGATCTGTCTATCAAAAATGTTAGGTTGGTTATGGATAAAGACACAGACAAATTCAAAGGCTTTTGCTACGTAGAATTTGAATATATCGAGGATTTGATAAAGGCAATCGAGCGCAATGGAGCTCTTGAAGTTGAAGGGAATATGATAAAAATTGATGTTGCTGAGGAGAAACGAAGTGACAGGTATAGTAATTTTTCAAAGACTTGAAAGTTGTTATGAAATAAGTGATTATTGCCCTCTGACTGTTAGGATCATATTCTGGTCATCTTGTTGGGTTTCATCACTGAGGCTGGGAGAAGAGGTGGAATGGTGGATCTCTAGTGCGAAGTATTAAAAACCTGAATTGTTGCAGAGGGGGTGGTTTCGACCGGCGGCGCGACGGCGGGCGCGACGGGGGACGAGACGGCGGGCGGGAGGGGCGCGGGGGGTTCCGGCGCGACGGCCGCGGTACGTACGACCACTTCGACGCGCAGGACCGCCGCGCGCCGCGTCACCCCGGTGGGGGCGGGGGCGGGTTCACACATGGTAACATTGCTAACACTTCGAGACTTGTTTTTGTATTGTTGGTAGTTTAGCGTTGCCAGATAACAATTTTTTTTGTTAGTTATTATGAGGCAGATTTATTTTGATATTTATAGTGTTTGTATATATTTGTTTTTTGAATCTGGTAACACATTTTAATTTTGACATTTGATATAATTTTATTTCGCAGTAGATTGTACTTTATTATACAATAGTATATGAATTATGATATTTGTGGTAGTAGTAGTTTCAATATATTTAAATTGCATGAAGTAATGACTATGAGTTATATTTTAAAGTTTATGTAGAGTGTTGTTATTGTTATTTTATGTAACAAATTATAATGAAGATGCCACCTGTTCTTTACATAATATGAAAGTATTATTGTATTATCCACCCACATGGCTGCGTACGGGCTTCATGACAGAATTATTTTAACGGTAAAGGAAACAGAAAATATTCTATTAGTTTTATTTTGTAAATTACCAAAAACAAGTCTCTTTTCATCCAGCACTAAACTCATACTTTAATTTTCTAACTCTAACTTATACTAATATGATCATTAAAAAACATATGCTAACTGTCAAAACTTTTTTTTATCTTTACACATTTTAAATCTTGTGGGCCAAGGAAATTAATTGTCATTCACTAAATAATAACATACTGTGTGTGTAATCATTATCATGCTTAATATATGCATAACCATTCTTAATTAATTATAAACCAACAATGACTGAATGAGTAAGTACTTAATATGAATAATAATTAATTTTTCTAATTTAACTAATTCATCAGTTTTATATTTATCTGCCACTTCAACTAGGCTTATAATAGTTTATTCATATATTTAATGTTTTTTTTTAAATTTTCACTACACTTTTTAATTCAATTACTCACAAAACCATAAATAATATTGAACAAATTTAACTTTTCCAGCTTTACTAGACTTGCATAGATTTTTTTCTTATTACGTATTTTTAAAATAATTTATGATATGTTATTTCTTCTCTTTTTTTATATAGTAGTTAATATTTAATATCTTTATTAATAAACATTTGATGTATGGTGGAAGCATTTACCTAATTGGTTTTGTTATTTATATTTCTCTGATCTGGTGAGAATGTAATGTGTAAAATTTTTGGGAAAATGAAAAATGTATTTGTCTGGCACAGTGTCCGACTGCAAACATAACGAGGTTCAATTCCTATTTGAGTGCAAGAATTATTTTAATTTCCACGGTCTGGTAAGAATAGTGGTCCGTTCTGTAACACAACACACATTCGCTAGTGTCCAAATTCTTCTGCTCTTGGTTTAAATTAGATTTTTAGAGGTTTAATGTATTTTTAATATAGATGTTGGTATTTATAATAAAAAAAGTATTACTTGTTTTCATAATAGCGATAACTTAATAAATATAATTTTTGCACTCTATTTAATAGTCTGATATAGACTTTCCACCATACTAATTATACTCGAGACCACACAGACCGCGAGCGCGCGGGCGCCAGTGGAGAGCGGTGGGCGGACCGTGGCGGTGAGCGCGGCGGAGACCGCGGTGGGGAGCGGTGGGTGGAGCGCGGGCCGGGCGGCGGCGGGCCGGGTGCCGGGGGTGGCGGGGGCGCAGGAGGAGGGGGCGCGAGGGGGGCTCCGCCCGCGGGCCCACCGCGCCCGCCGCGGCGGAACTTCGATGATATGCCGCCGGCGAAACCGGGTATGTTGTATATTATTTATACCAGGTAAATCCGCAATCAGTCATCAACTATTAGATTGGTTAGATGATTATTAATTTTGGTTCCGAGGGGGTGGTACTACCCAGCCATATGTGTGATAAGGCATCGCTGATAATATTATGTATTCTTTGTGAAAGGTTATGTTAGTAGTATAATTAAAATAAATTATGTTTATATCACATTACTCAACGTAAGTAACTCATTATATCAGGCTTTATAGAGACTATTTAAATATTACTTGGGCTTACAAATCATAAATAAATAATATTAATAATAAAAAAAACAATTCCAGACACATCAGGCCGACCGAGACTGGTGCTGGAGCCTCGGACTGTTAAGGAGCCAGTGAACTCGCTGGCAGCCACCAGCCAGGCCTCCTCAATATTTGGAGGAGCGAGGCCTCGAGAAGAGAGACTTAAAGAACTTAAAGGAGAATAATAATAATACACACCAATACCCCCCCCTCACATTTCCCCCTTCTCCCCTTTCCCGTGTGTATATGTATCGTCCAGACACCCTCACTATATTATCGTCGACTAATAATGATAACTAAATAGTGTTGCACACCAAATGTTATTTATATATTTTTTTTATTTCTCTTGTAATTCTATCGAAATTGTTATTAATATATATATCATATTATATTGTCTATTTTTGAAATGATTATGATTTTTTTTCGTTTTATTTTTTTTTTGTTTTTGTCTTGGTCATGAATGGCCTTGCAGCTATCACTATTATACGACGATGCTCTCGATGTATGTATGTCAGTCACTTCCCCACAGTTTACAAAAAAGCGAAATCTTGTAAAAATGTACTGGATAGATTTTTGTTAGGTTGTGAGGTTGTAAATTATTTCAATCATATATACATATATATATGTATATGTATTTTTTTTTAGCTTTATCGTTTATCGCTTTGTAGGCGCTCGCTCACATTTGAGCATTGGTCGCTGTAATTAATAAATTGCTAGTTCTTGTTTCCATGTTTTGTCCAGGCCTGTATATGATAACTAAGCTTACATGTTTTTTAGAATCATTCTTATTATAAATCTTTTTTTTTATGTAATAATCGTGCTTATTGGTAATATAAAGTTACATTTTTTATTTTTAGTTTTGGCAATTTGAAGTTTCATGTCAATTGTCTGTCTGTTGTAGCTAAATGTCGGTTTTTTTTTTGCTTTATTAAGGTCCTGAAAATTAATAATTACATACAGAATGAAGAATAATTTAAGGGTTGATATGTAATTATGGTGTCATTAATAAATTAACTTCCAACTAATGGATTTCTACTTTATTAGATATTATGTAATGTCATGAGCTATGTGGCAGAGAAAAAAAAATCGCAAAATTGTAACTGAACATAGAAAATGTAATAAAAAGTGATTCTTTTTAAATGGGAGTTTGACTGTGCTCCCAATCCTTGTGAACTGTTCCGATTCCTGTCTATCACTTTTTTTTTTCTCAGCTTAACGCTGTATCCCGCATGTTGCAAGGCAGGCAGAGGGAGCCTAGTGCTTGTGCCACTTTCTGCCGAATTCTGGAGGCATTGCGTGTTGAGTAGCGGAACTCAGCGCCGCGCTTTGCTCGACACCGGAGCGAAGATATGAAAATTTTAAATATTAAATTTTCTAGAGTGAGAATCGAAGCCACAACCTGTCGCGTTTACTGTTATATGCTTGTGCCCTTGCGTGCGAGTGGTCTGTTATATCTGTTATGGTGAAATAAATTCAATTTATATAATCTTATACGTTAAGTAATATTTACAATTTAAATTAACAATTCTCTAATTTATAGAATATGCCGATTTTTGGAACAAGTAAAAAAATTGTGTCATTGATGAGTTTCAATTTTGAATCATTATTGAGATACTGCATATCAGGTGGAGCTGGTAGTGTACACTAAGGTGATATGCCGTTTTAAACAAGGAAACACTTATATTATAAAAAATGTCTTTTTGGTGTGAAATTTGCCTACTCTGAAAAAACAAAGCACGGTGTTAATGTCTCTGAAAAGGGGAAGACGGAAGAGTGTTACAACTTTATGTTAAGGGATATGTCGCTGTTCGTCATGTAAATATAATAGAATTTAGTAAAAATAAAGTTTTAAGAACATACTTTATTTATTTCTTATATGTTAGGATATTTTATACAAGTATTTCATTATTACATAAAAATTAAAGCATAAAATATAACAATACGAAACATGAATGTAACACTTTTATTATATATAAAACTAGTGGACCCGAACGCGACAACAATAGAAAGATGCGTTAAGCAAGCTCATTTTAGGTGACTTTTCTAACAAACTTTGCAAATCGTTGCTTAGCAACGGTCGTATAGCGACGGTTGTTATTAACATGGCGGAATAAATTGCATGTAATTAATAAGTATTTTTAAACATTAGTACTTGCCACTTGTTCGGTAAAGTTCGATTTCATTGTAAATTGAAGAACTTCCTGAGCTTGAGGTAGCATGGATGTGTCTGCGGTACTTTTTTATTTTTTGTAAAACCTGAACCTTCTTAAATTCATTGTATATTTCTACCAGAGCATCACCAGACCAGCATTCAGCCGGAGCATCTTCAAATATTGGACGACCTAAGTATTTCATTTGATAATAGAGCATTTAGTACCCGTCAGTTTTTTTACCTTTCTTCTTTTAAAAGAAGGGTGTGAAAATAATGATCTAAGCCTGAATGCGAGTAAGACAAAGGTTCTGGTATTTGAATGGTAAAATATTAGTTGTATGTTTTATTGTGTTAATTTGATGCAATAAAGAATCTTAATATTACCTAGAACAAGTGAATGGGGTATACTTGGGAAGTATGTTCAGTAGAGATGGAATTATTTACAATAACTGTGGTTCGTTCGGTTATTAAATATTCATTCAGGGCTTTTATTTAAGCGTATTTTATATCCAGGTAACTTTTGGAGACTAACTATTTTTGAACCAAATTAACTTCCTCTACTATCGGGGCCAATACTGTGTATAGGTAAGTTAAAAAGGTAAAATTACAAATAGCTGGCTATTTGAGCAAGTTTTTTTCTAATCTTGTATCTAAATGTGTTTGTTAGGATCGTAAATGAAGGATCATGAAAATTATCAAGAAGAGCGACAATTGTTCTATGTTTTCTTTAACTACTTTTCTTGATCCGTAATGTGCGCTCCAGCGGGTATCTGATAAACGTTTAAAATTTGCATCAATTTATTCTTTAAGCACTTGCCATCTCTGCGCCGATGACGAAGTAATTAATATAATTTCTCTACTGTTCCAAAACTAGTATTGCATACTACTACTAGAAGGAATGCATGAAATTGCATGGATTCCGTTTGCGGAGTCCATTTAAAAAATGATTCAAACAAGGACTGACAAAAGCTTTTGGCTTGGCTTTTCAGATTTTTCATTGCACACCTCCATAATATGTAACCTATTCACCCAAACATTGAATATTGAATTGAAGATTATAAAATGAATGTATATTTTCTACCCCTTTCGACATGTTCTTTCAATACTGGATCATATTTCCATAATAGTGGTATTGTAATGTATTTTTTAATAATAATTTTTAAAATTTACCCTCTTTTCCAAAAAAATGTATTCATGACAGCCTCGGAAAACAAGATTTTCTAGCTAAATGGCTGTAGTATTTTAAACATTATACCATTTTTTACTTTCACCAAGAACTAGATGCAAACTAAACATCCTCTTAAGTATGTACTATGCGTTTTTCAAATACATGTTTAGGATTTGATGAACGGAACTTGCAGTCATTTGGAGGCCCCAAGCCCAAAAGCTAATTATAATTAAGTCTGCAATATGATCCAAAGAGGAAATGTGGAATAATTGAGGATGTGGGATTCATACCCACTATCTTCATACAGGTCCATTTATCCAAGATCATCAAATTACAAAAGGTTTTATGAACAATAATAACTTATAAAATAAAAACAGATTGGAATTAAACTGTACATTATTTGCATTTTAACTCTTAAAGAAAATAAAATATACTAAGTGTTAGTCTTTTAATTTAATTTAAATGTCCAGATCGTCATCAGGATCTTCATCATCCCAGTCATCCACAGCATCTGGTTCATAATAAACTTTACCTTTGCCCTCATTTATTTTACTCATGTATGGTAACTTAAGTTTATTTTTCTCTAATTGATTTATTTGGTCTGTTTCTATTTTAAATGTGGTAAGACTTCCAGGTGAAACACTTTCTGCTTCTTCTACTTTCTTATCTGGTTTCGTAACTGGGGATAACTTCAACGTACTTGTTTTACTGTCATAAAATAAAATTTCTTCACTTTTAAAAAATTTTCCATTTTTCTTTACCTGGACTGAAACTTTATCTACTTTTTCACTATCATAAATTACGATACCATTTGCAATGTAACTTAAATGTGCCTGTAGTTTCGAATCAGTCGATATTAAGCAATCCCGATGCCAAATTAATATAGTTTTTGTTACACTTGAAGTATTCTTAAGGTTTATTAAATGTTTAAGGCATACATTCCAACCTAGTTCCAAAGCCATCTGATTCACTGAATCTATTACACATATAGAGTTGTCATTGCTACACTTATCTGGTTGAAAATCTTTAAAACATTGCACTGGTCTTCCTTTAAAAATATTTTTCCAAGTTTCCGTTGGTTGTTCATAACAGAATATTTTTAGACTCTCGTTCGTATCGCCAATCAATTCCAAAAGCAAAGGCAGTATATTTTTATTGCAGTCATCTTCTATTAATATAGTTGATACTGATTTTAATTTAAATAATGCCATTTTAGTTTTGTATTTTGAATATTTTACATTTGAGGTTATGTTTTTGTTGACGCATGGCGTAAATTTAAAATCTATCGATGAGTGATGACATTCATCAATGACTTCAAAAATTAATTAATGTGTTAAGATTTATGTTATATTTTTGTTTTTATAGTTATACAATGTAGGTATTTCACTTAAAAAATATATCAATATATTATTTTATTTATAGTACGTTTTAGAGTGCTAATTATTATCAAATGTTATCTGTATTTTGGTGATAAATGCTATTCATTTAGCAAATTTCTGGTCTCCTTGGGTACGGTTCGGTTCTTTATTTATGGCGCTTCGAGCGTGCCACCTTGGGTAAATGTATTCTGTGGTGGTCACCTGTCATCACTTGACATTGACAATGGTCAATGGCAATGAATTATGAAAATACAATTTCATAATATTTTTATCACGACGTTTTATCACTTATCTTAGATATAACAATTTAAATTAATTATATAATCGTTTTTTTTAGAGAAGAATCATGCTAAATAGAATTATGCGCCACAAACCTTTAGTAAGGCATATTGTTTATGTGCCTGCTTATAAACCACCTGAACAAGAAGATTTCCAAAAACTGCGGGAATTTATTGATAGACACGAGAAAGTTCTTTTTTTAACTGGTGCTGGAATATCTACTGAGTCTGGTTTCTAAAACTTTTACTAATACATGTATTGATAAAGTATAAAACTAATAAATCATAAATTTCTTTCTAAAACCTCTTATCTAATCTCTAATTCTTAATAGGTATACCAGATTATCGATCTGAAGAAGTTGGCCTTTACTCCAGGAGTAACCATAAGCCCATTCAGTACCAGGAGTTTGTGAAATATCCTAAAGTAAGACAAAGATATTGGGCAAGAAATTTTGTTGGTTGGCCACGATTTAGTTCTGTTCAACCAAATGCTACACATTTTTCTATTAGAGAGTTGGAAAAGGTAACAATGCCTTAGGTAATGAAACTAAATATTGTATTTTTTTATCATATGAATGTTACTTGCTGCTTAACTTTATTGCCAGATTTAAGATAAATTGAATTTAATTCAATATTTTTTGAATGCAAATCAAATGATTAATTAAACTATAATCCTAATTTGATCAATTTAATATATTTAGTATTATGTTACCCAATATTTTTTTGTTATATATTTGAAAACATTGGATAGAATGTTATTATTTGCAACATATGACTTGAATGTAAGCACTGTGAATAAGGAACTGTTACTAAAAAAACAATTTGTGTTTTTAAATTTTTGCTGAATTTTCAAATAATTATTAAAAGTTTTTATCACATCTAGTCTTTATAACTGACTATAAACACAATGTTTAGGGGTCAAACGCAATCATTGTCCATGAAAATAGAGAGGTGCATATCTACAGAGTATCTTAACACTATATTCCCTCTACCTACCCTGACATAAATAGTATGCAGAGTGAAACATAAAAAAAATATTTTGTTTAAGGCTGGCAAAGTAACATCAATTGTTACTCAAAATGTGGACAGGCTTCATCATAAGGCAGGCTCTGATAATGTTATTGAACTCCACGGGACAGGTTACATTGTAAAATGTTTGAAATGCCCATACGAGATTGACAGAGCAGAGTTGCAAGAAATATTAATGCAAACTAATCCAAACATGAAGAGCAGTTTTGATATGATTAGACCTGATGGTGATGTAGAACTGTCTAAGGTAATTTTTATTCTATTATTTGATTATACATATAAACTAGGCACTATGTCTGACTGTAAACATGTGGTTGTGGGCTTGAATCCCACTGAAGAGAATACTCAATTTCTATTTATCGTAACAAGTCAGAGTGTGACATTGACTTTGACCACTTAACATGCAATGTCTCGAAATTTTGTCAGTGCATCTAGAATAGAGTGTTTATAACAAGAAGCTAAAAGTTTGCAATATTTTTTAATTAACCAAGCAAAATTCAATAAAAATAATATTTTTAGGAACTAGTCGAAACATTCAAAACTCCCCTATGCCCCAAATGTGAAGGTCCATTAAAACCAGACATTGTGTTTTTTGGTGACAACGTTCCTAAGCAGAGAGTGGAACAAGTGAGAAATCAAGTGACTGCCAGCGATGCTGTATTTGTATTAGGATCCAGTTTAACCGTATATTCAAGTTACAGAATAATATTGCAAGCAAAAGAAGAAAACAAGGAGATAGCCATTTTAAATATAGGTCCCACGAGGGCAGATGATATTGCTGATTTGAAAATATCTACAAAATGTAGTGATATATTAAAAGACATGTGCCATTCTGTGTGCACCTAAAACAAATAACTTCTGGAAGATTATAACCTGTTTACCTCATTACATTGTACATATATTATGTATAGACCAAATTAATGTAAATAAAATAACAATATGGTAGATTATTTCAATTTATTTATTAAAAAAAGGAAGTATTGATACAAATTTATTGAAAAAACAATAGGTACTGACCGAATTATGTCATTCACTCATTATTAGAAAAATAATTTACAAATAAGGAACATAATAAAAAATTGCCAATAAAAAATAATTAACATATTTCAATTAAGTTGTATTATTTATAATAATGATGGCGATACTTGAGATCACATTGGAAAAACAAAATGGTCAATTTTGAAAGACTATTAATTTAAGTAAATTATTGTATCTTTCGAACAATAGAATATTAATGTGGCATTATCCAAATAAAATTTCACATTACTTATATTAAATATGATATGACCAGCTTAAATATTTTTTAAAAAATGTATAAAAGTTAAAGCCTGCATCTTGGAAAATTATTCATCTTGGTTTGACTGCTGCTGTATTAAAAGTTTTATACATTTTGTAAAAATATTTATTGTTCTTTAGTATGGAAAAACATTTAATATATGGCCATCTTAATTGACAAATAAGCCAAATCAACTATTTTTCAAGCTTTTATCAATCTATATTTTTTTCTATTACAATATTTTATTGTAATAAAAAAGCAGTTTACATTAAAAGCACAAAATAATGTTTAAAACATTACTTGAAAAAATACACACTGAAGATTAATTTGTTTAGGAATTACATTAAAAAACTATCATATAGAATAGTTTTAAATGAAAATGTTCTGCTGCAATGCATTGAAATTAAATCTGAGTTTTTACAGCCTCAAGTTATAAAAAAACACATTTTATTCTTAATATTTATGTTTTTTTCCGCATTATAGGGAAGGCAGCGGGAACTTAGTGTTTAGACACTCCATTTCCCCAGTAACACTCACCTTCTGAGGCATTGTATAGAGTGGTGGAATTTAACGCCGTGCTGTCTTATTAAACAGAACAAAAAAATGAAAATAATTTAATCCCCCGAGTGGCAATTGAATGCACAATAGTCACGACAGACGCTGTACCACGGTCGCCTCAATGTTCTAAAAAAAAAAACACTAGTATTTTCTAAACGTTTACTTCTCCATAAATAATTAATATTAAAAGGATTTACAAGCAAAACTTAAAGTTGAAAATAAAATTAACTGTTATGGCAGAATAGCAAACTGCTTTGGTATAAATTAGATGTATGGAAGTAAATCTTATTACAGTACTAGTGAAAAGATTTTTAAGTAGGCCCTAAGTATTATTATTAGATCTTAAAATGGAATCTAATACTAAAACCGTCTTCAAATCACAATATTCATTTGAACTATTAAAGTAAAGTTTGAATGTATGTTGTTTTATATAGATTAGGGCCCATCCATACATTACGTCAAACGTCGATGAGGAGTAGTCCTTAATTTCGTGACATCACATTTTAAACCAAAAGTATGAAAAACACGAAATTAAAATTTAATAATTTCTCGGTGTGAAATTGTAAAATATGTGACGTCATTTTAGGTTTCGGGTCAAAAATCGTGACATTGGTGTAACGTTATTTATGGATGGCCCCATATATGTCTACAGATGTTACTCATGTGTCCAACTTGTCAAGGGATGGCTGAGATTTGTTAAGATTCAGCAAAAATGCCCTTCTATTGAAAGGTTTTTTTTGGAAGTAGCAAACCATAATTATGTATTTATATAGTACACACCCACTAACAGTATCTAAGCCAACATATTTCCCTAAATAACTAATAAGTTTAAGGTTCTTAGTGATCATTTAATTTAATTTTAACACTTACATGAAAACTTTCTAAGTGTGTATTTCTACATAAACATTTAGTTTATGGCAGTGCTCGTTGAATTTTTTCAATATTAGTTACTATTAATTAGGAAATATTGGGATAAAACACATGGGATAGATCAATAAATTTGTTAATATAAATCGTCACATTGATATTAAAAGAAAAAACTGACATGGATTCACCGTTGGAAATTCTTTTCGTAATATTCACAGTTCACTAGAGCAAGGAAAATAAACATGACTCATTCCACCGGGTAGTAATCGAACCAACAATCGTCGTGTTTGCAGTCTGTCGCCCCTACTCCAACCCATTTCTAAATTCTTCTGCTGCTGCTTTAAATACATGTTCTAGTCGTGAAATGATAGTTTTAGACAAGCTGAGAATTTATAGCAAATTATAGAGAGACGGCTAAAGAGTGGAACTTCCTGCCTGCTGAACTGTTCCCCGACAAGTATAACCTGGCCCTCTTTAAAGAACGAGTGAATAGACACTACCTAGGTAAGCATGCTCCACCATCGTTCGCATCGTCACTTACCACCAGGTGAGATAGCAGACAAATGTTTGCCTATCTACAATAAAAAAAAGAGAAATTTAATGATAATTCCAAATAGTTTTTAAAAAATATTTATCTTTCTTTATAACTTGGTATTACTTTAATTCAAGCAATAATAGCTTAAATTATTTATGTCTTTAACATAATCCGCTACATTTTTTTTTGACCAGCAAGAAAGAAAAATACCGAATACATTTAACACAACCATTTTACAATCACAAAAATATAAAGGATAAACAATATAAAATTCAATATATTAAAGAGAATGCAATTCTTATTTAATTAATATATTGAGGATATTGCATTTATTTCCTGCACTGGGTAGATGAAGCGCGGTATTAGGCTCCGCTTCTCAACATGCCGATAAAAAAATCGGTTAAGTACGAGTAGGACTCGCCCACCGAGGGTTCCGTATCAATTCCAAAATTGTACATCATCGGGAAGTACAACTTATGAACATGTGAACAAGCTTAAATTTACGAGCGTGTGCACTAATTTTGTATCAAATGAAATACTTAACTTTTTAAAGAAATACCTTTAAATTTTCATTTTGGATTTTTTTTCTTTATTTGTATAGTAACTTCTCAATCCGTGCCAAGAAGTTTTACCGCATGCCTTGATTTTTTCTGTGCTCCAAGGAAACGTACGAACGAATATTTAATGTTAATTTCAACTTGATACATACATGTGATCTCGAGATAAACGGTCTTGACAAACATACAAAATAGTGACCTAATAGGGGTTGTGTTTTTTTTTCCTTTTGCGATACGGAATCCTACAAAAGGGTAAACAAATGGACCGTCGTACCTAGGATTATGTTAAAAGCTGATGAAAAAAAACTATCCAAAAAGAGCAAAATGACACTTTAAAATTATTTTTTGTCTTTCCCATGTGTCTTATTTCAATGTTATCCAAACAATTGTTAGCTTATATAAAAAGTCAAATCACTTATCTCAATCTAAGGAAACAAGTTATTGGAACAATTGAATGTAGGTTATGAGGCCATATTGAGTTTTGTAAAGTATATTTGAATCTGTACCATAATTGCACTTTTGATGAACCTTCATTATTTATTTTTCTATTAAAAAAAGAAGATAAGACCAAAAGCAATAAATATAATAATAATATAAACTAACAAATACAATATTATTAATTAAAATTGATTGAATATCACACATACTTTGCATGTAATACATAAAAATCATAAGATAATATTTAAATTGATATACTGATAGATATGTTAAATAACAAAAATAATGTCTTTCAAGGCATATTTTAATTTATTCCTCTACGCAATTATCATATTAAATACATATTTTATAATTATAATCAAACTTGTTACCTTTACTTGTTTCCATCAAAAGCTGAAAGAAAGCACTTCACTTGGCCTTATAACACATTCAAATTGCAACACAGTCTTAAGATTCACAATAAATTGTTTTGTCACTACATAACATAATACTAAGGGTGGATTCACACTATAGTGTCAGTTATAGTTCGTTTTAGGTACTATCTCAGTCTGCTAGAATATTCTTATATGAGAAATATCCTTATGTGTGATAGGACAGCAAGAATAGTATGATTGCTCTCATTATTTCTCATATAAGAATATATTCACAGACTGGGATTGGACCCAGAATGAACCGTAACTGACACTATAGTATGGATCTGGCCTAAATGTCTACTGGTAACATTATAAGAAATAGTCCGCTTGAGGTTTTTTTGAGGGGACACCTCGGGACTCTTGGGGTGCAGCTTCAAATATCGTGAATTCACGTTGAAGACTCTCATTTAGTTCCAATATGGCAGCAACGTTACCACATCTGTTAATAAAGAAATAATGTTGATAGAATAACTTGAGATAAGTATGGTCATCGTTGCTATAGTGTATATTGAAATATAAATATTTCTTTGAAGAGGCACTAGTGTGTGACAGTATGCGCGAGTGGTTGTGGGTTCGAGGAAATGAAATATTTACTATTTTCTATTCTTCGCTCTCGTATAGAGGCAAAGCGCGGCGTTGAGGTCCCCCACTCAACACTCAATGCCTCCAGAAATCGGCTACAAATGGGGAACGGAGTGCCTTAACACTAGTCTACCTCTATTTACCATGTGCCATACGGGATACAGCAAAAAAAATTGTAACATAATGTAGCAAACATACCTATAACAATAATTAGGCGCAGACCACACGGTGAGAACGGTTTCATTGAAATGCCATTTGTATCCCTCCATCACGAGCTGGTGGGCCCGACATATCATATCAATGTCGTTCGAGACGTTGAACTGAGCTACTACATCTGAACCGAACAGGTAGCCAGCCCCACGTGGTGATACACCCCAGCCTTGAGTGTCTGAAATTATTATTGATATTATTTTTTTAATCTTATCTATATTGTTCCGCCGATCAGAGGGCGTCGTGGCGCAGTGCTACAAGGATATGACTGTAACGCGATGGTTGTGGGCAGTGCCTTCAAAAATTCGGCGGAAAGTAGAGAACATACGTAAAGTAGGGCTTATCCAAAGATAAAAGAATTATAAAATCAACTTACGCAGTATAAAGTTATTTGTGTTGAGACATTAAATACAAAAAAACATATACACCTAATCCCGATTACAAAAGAGTAAGCAGAGGGAACCTAGTGCTAACACACCTCAGCCAAACTCCCCAATTTTCGAGCCATTACGTCTTGAGTAGCGTAACTCAACGCCACGCGTTTTTCCATCAATTAATAATTACCTTCAGGATCACTCCACAGTAAATCACACATGGGACCATCATGGGGCACTTCCTGTTTGCGATCAATAGTCCTAATTTGGTCCAATGTCTGTATAGACGGACTGAGGCCTCCATGAACACAGAATATTCTTCCATCAATAATAGCCGACAGAGACAGATAGTCAAATATTTCTGTGCAGTACCTGTAATAAATATAAATTAAGGTTTTACTAAGACAAACTACTTATGTTTGATCAAGGCATGAAAAAGTTGTGGGTAGAAGTGTCTGATTGTAAATGCGACGGTTGTAAGTTCGATTTTCATTTGGAAAATAAAATAAAAACAAGCTAAGCTACTAGGCCACAACAGCCTCTAAATAATAATTATTAAAAAACATTTTATACTTTTGCATTTATAATATTATTAAATTATAGAAATATATGTATATTATACAGGGTGGAAGAGGCAGCGCTTCTTTTATTGAAACTGCATATAGGGTAATATATTTCAAACCCACACCTAAGAAATTAATCAAGGTACCACAACGGTTTGGACGTATGAATTTTTTTTCATTTCGCGATTTTTATCCACACCTGTATTTCGTGTGACGCACACATACGTGTGCGACGTTTCTGATTTGACAGGTAAGTGTGTGCGTGCCTATGTTATACTTTACAAATGGCGTTTTATTTTAAAACGATAATTTTATTATTTATTTTGTTTGAAAAAATAACTTTTTCATTTTTGGGAATTATTTTTTTTCCGAATTATATTAGGCTTCTATAGAGTAGTTAAAACTGTGGTTTCATTTAAAGTGGTGCTGACAATTCCACCCTGTATAATGACTTTACCTCCACACAGTAATTGATCCATATTTCCTTAAGCATTCATCATAAAATCCATAGACTTGTGTGATTTGTCTTGACTCATGGTTACCTCTAATCAATGTAATGCGATCTGGGTATCGTACCTGTGATAATATCAATTTCAAATGTTTATCATTATTATTTGTTTACTGAATATTATGTTATTTATTATTATATATTACATATACTGATATTACACGCCAATTATGGTGAAGGGCACAAAGTGTGCTGCAATATTGACTGGTTGTGAGTTCAATACCCACTTGAGGAACGGAAATCTTTATTTAAATTTATTTTTGCATTTCTTCATTCTGGTGTCGAGGCAAAGTGTGGCGTTGAGTTCTGCCACTCAACCCGCAATGCCTCTAGAATATGTAAATAAGTTATTCTGCAAATATAATTACGGTCAAACACTGTTCCGCTGGACTATAGTAGCCTCTGAATATTACTTTATGATTTATCATACTAAATATTACTTTGTACATTTCATGAACACAGCAAGCTAAGCATGTCCATTATTCTTCACTTTAAGACTAATTTCAAAACATTGTGTATATGGGTGGAGAGATCAGAAAAATGATGAAATGAGGGATTGAACCCAGAATCATCACATGTACTGTCAAACAATACTTATATACACATATACAAATAATATCCTATAAATAATAATTATAAAAAAAATAATAATTAATGGAACTCTTACCTTCAATGCAAGTAATAATAAGAAAGTTTCAACAGAATAAAAACCTCTGTCCACAAAGTCACCCATAAACAGGTAGTTAGTTTCAGGTACATCACCACCAACTTTGAAAAGTTCTTTTAGGTCATAGAATTGTCCATGTATGTCTCCACATACCTAATAAAGCAATGGTATAAAGATTAAGTCAGCATGGTGTTGTAGTTTTTTTTTAATTTCTCACTGTATCCTGTATATAGCAGTACACGCAGAGAAAACCTAGTGTTAAGACCCTATACCCCACATGTTAACAATTTTTGAGACATTGTGTGTGAAATGAGAATAATTTGTTCCCCTGAGTGGGATTTAAGCCCTAACTCACACATTCTCAGGCAAGCATTGTGGTGCTGCACTGCAATGGCTGTCTAGTATTATTGCACTATATAATTTTGTTTAAATAAAAGGATCTACTATAGTAATAGCTTCTTAGTAATAATATGTTTGATAGTATTGATGAACACTTAATAACAATATTCAAATATTTATTTAATATGAGATATATTTTAATAATCAAACAATTATGACAGGACATAATAATAAAACTGTGTGTTAAATAAAAATCTTGTTTTTAAATTACATAAGTATATATAATATGTTTTTTTTTTATATATGAAGATGCACAAGTTATTTGTTTCTGTAACTCACTTGCCAATACAAGTCAATACAAATATTGGTAGCACTAATGATACCTTGACAGTAAAAAGATTTCAGGGCCAATCTATTTGTGTCTAACCTTAAATTGAAATTGATGCAAATTAATTAACAATTTATCTGGTTATATACTATATTCTATAATAATAATATATATATGCTATTTAGACGACCACAAATTGACATGATCTGAATATATTCTATATACAAAATAAAGCCAATTTAGCAAATATTTTTTTGGATGTAAGGAACGATGTAATTTTTAACAATTGAATACGTATATGAAATAAATGAGGACAGTATATACCGTGACGGGTGAGTCGACTCGTTGGACGTTGCTCTCTTCGACAAGGATCTCGCGGGCTTTCGCACAGAGGGCTTTAACCTCTGCCTCCATTATTATTTCACATCTTTTCAATTGCTCGATTTGACGGTCTAAATCACTTGTGTCAGACATTTTTATAAATAATAATGACTTAAATCTGCAAACATTTAATACACCATCAAAAAGAGGGTAACGTGAATGGCAAGGTACCCAGTTTAGCACAATACTACTTTCAATATCGAGTACAACCACAAAATAATTTGTCGTATGTAAGTGTAACAATATATCATACTCACAAATAGTTTGTCCACTAAAAATGTACCAGTTATTTAAAAAATTAACATTCGCGTTATATATTACTCTTACAAACAATCACAAATTACCATAGAGTATAGAATAGTTAGAAGTTAAAAGCCATAGATAATATAAATCGAAGACAACGTAGACAAAATTATTATTATAAAGTAGAAAAAGCATTTCATAGGTTTTGATAGGTAGTAATATAAAATAAGTTATAAATAAAATAGATGTAAGCAATAATATGTTTTTTTAATAATCATTAATATTTAGATAAATGTATAATTTATTATGTTAAAAATATTACAATGCAAAATGCTTAAAAGCAGCTAATATCGGGTCGTATATTTTAATCTTTCTAGTATAATAATTAATAAGCAAAAATTTCTTGTGAGGACGTTTATTTAGTCCACTTTCACGCAAAATCTGCTAAATATATTCTAAAGATGCAACTTTACAATATATAACCAAGTAAAACAAACCAACCATTATTATAGATTTAGACAAATAACTTCAGATATAATCTTTATTACAGTATGGTACGGTACTGTTAATACTCTGTGGCTTGTGCACAATTTTGACAGATGAATGAAATGAATATTGTGTAATAATAAAAAAAATATATAGCTGTATGTGTTGTTGTTGTTTTCTAGTTGTCAAATTTTCTATCGGCGCGGGTTTATTGTTGATAGTATTGATTTTGTTTTTCCTTATATTATTTTTACATGTGGATTATTTAGTGATAAAAGTGTAGTGAAAGTGTTTGTGAAATATGGGGAATATTCATACAGTTGGACCAAATGAAGCACTTATTGTATCAGGTAAAATTATTTAATATTATATTTTCCTGATATAGGATAGTAACAATCGCTTTGCTTAACATACATTTTAAATGCAAATAGACTGTGTGGATAACAGACTCACTTTGATATCGTAAATTACATACTTTAGTTTTCCAAATTGATCTCTTTTTAATGGGTTTTGATTGTCGTCCAAGGCCGATAACGAGTAGTTTATTTAACCATGTTAGTAGAGCTTTAAAGTAAATCGTTAACATTTTTGTATCTTGGACAACTGATTGCTAATTAATAATATGTAAAGTATAGTTTAAATATTATTTAATTATATATTGTTTACGTAAATAAGCTACGTAAAAAATGATAGTATACCACTATCACCGTTATCAAATACGTCATTGATTGTATTTTCTTTACTATTTGTTCTATAAATAGAGAATTACAAATTATGAATAAACGAGTAATGATTCACTAACATCACAGCTACCAGCGTTGTGTAGAGATAATTTAACAAGAAGGAACTCATCATACTTTTCACGTGACTCACTGATAATGCGGTAAAAATTCTGTAAATATATTATGCAATAGAAAACAATAATTAAAAATGTAACTAAGGCCAGTCGTGGTTCGTGTTCGTGTCGAGGCAAAGCGCGGCGTTCAATTCCGCCACTCAACACGCAATGCCTCTAGAATTCGGCGGAAATTGGGCAACAGTATCTTAACACGGGATCGATGGTGATTTAATTTATATAACATATTTATTAACTAGCTTATAATAATTTATATACAATTGTACATCTAAAATTATAATTTATAAAATGTATTAAATATTTTATGACAGCCCCCAAGCCTGTTTTATCATATCGGCTGCTTTCTCCCCTATCATAATAGCTGGGCCGTTAGTATGCGCCGCTATTGTGTTAGGTATAATACTACTATCGACGACCCTCAAATTATTAACCCCATACACACGCAGCTTGGGATCCACAACTGCTTCGGGATCTGACGCAGGGCCCATTCTACACGTTGCAATTTGATGATGTAGCGTCATGGTAACAGTTCTTATTCCACATTCCCAGTATTCATCGCTTCCGAATGCAAACTTATCGCAATTCGGGAATTTCTTCTCATATAATTTAGTGCCATATTTTTGAAAAGATGGCATCTCAGTCATTTTTATGAGATATCTTATGCCGGCAATTATTGTTGCAACATCATCTGGATGTGTCAAGTAATTGCCAACTAGTATTGGCTGGTCGAAGGGATCTTTGGATCTCAGTCTCATATAACCTTTGGATTTAGGGTGTAACAACATAAATAATAATGTGAAGGATTCCAAATTTTCAATTGGTTTATATACATCGTTATATAGCCAGCTCGCCATATGTATTCCTTTTGCTACAGTTGTTCCTTCATCTGATGCAAGCGAAGCGCAGGTACCTAATAGTTCCAGATCTGGAAAGTCGCCCACTTCATTTGAGACATGACTTTTTATGTATCCTATAGTTTCTACTCCCGCCAATGAGGAATAAGGGCCCTCTCCAAATTGACTATATTGAATCACATTATCGATTGTTGAAATTTTTTTTTCTATTAATGTTATTCTTGATGTATTTAAAGTAAATATTACCGAAGGAAAAGTTAAATGATCGTAAAGAGTTTGCCCTACCTTTAGATCTTGAATTACTTCAATTCCCATCGACTCTAAATGTTCTTTAGGTCCAATTCCTGATAACATAAGTAAATGGGGAGATTCAATGGGACCAGCTGAAAGAATTACTTCTTTTTTAGCTCGTATCACATATTTTTGTCCATTTCTTTGAAATTCGACACCTACGGCAGTTTTGGTCGTGCGATCTATAATTATTTTAGTGACTGTACTCTCTGTAAGTATGTGCAGATTTTTTCTTTTCTTTATATTATGTAAAAACGCTTTGGCGCTGCTCATTCTTATTCCACGACTAATTGTGGCTTGTATGTAGCTAAAACCAAAACTATCAGGGCTGTTATAGTCGACTCGTTTATTTCCCAATAGTTTTGCTGCGTCCAAAAATGCCTTTGACAGTTTAGACCTTAAAGAAAATATAAATATCTAAATTTATGTTGATATAGTATGATATATTGTATGTTTTTAAATAAATTTACCTAAATGGTACATCTTCTATGGTTAGTTCGCCGTTATAACCATGCCAAGATGAATTTTTATGTTCCCGAAGATTTGCTCTTTCAGATTTAATATAATACGGCATTACTTCATCGTATGACCTGAAATTATAGAAATGTTTTATTTTGATTTCTTCATTTACAAAAAAAAAAACATTAATTGAGATAAATTTTATAGGTAATGTTTTTTTTCCGACGCAAGAACTGTTTACTTCCGCTATGCACGCAGCTAAATAAAAAAAATAATCATTAAAAAATATTATTGACTACAGATAATTTACTAAAGCATTTTTTTAAAATTATTAACATACCATCCTTCGTTCCCTTTAGCTGCAATTCTATCCCAATCGAGTTTATTACCTCTGGTGTATATCATGTAGTTGACAACGCTCGTACCCCCGACTGCCTTGCCCCTTGGCCAAAAACATCTTTCATTTTCCATACCTGGAAAAAAGAATCAAAATTATTGCGAACCTATGTTAATTTTCTCAATAGAAAAAAAAAACGATTTACATAAAAGGAAGGTGATTTTTTTTTTAAATAAATAAAGTAGCAAAAACAGATGGATGTTTTGATGTTTATAACACAAAAAAAAATGCTTTGCGTTGCCGCGTTAATGAAAAAAAAACTTTGAGCAATTTATTAGCCTAACTACAAAAACTATTTAACAATCTTTATTTTGATGGTGATTGTGGTCTTTTTTTTACAAAAAGATATAAGTAACGTAATCTTTTCTTTTTTTATTTGTTATTTGTCTAGCTTTTTAAGTATCGGAAATGCTAAGACACGAGCAAAATTAAAAATAAAATTGTCAATTATGTACAATTGTATATATAATACACACCCATACACACTCCAGGTTGATGTTCCATTAAGTAATGCCACACATAGTTGGTGGTTTGCAGTACTGGTGCTAAAATCGGTACACCAGTCAGTATGGCTTCTCCTGTACCGGCTTCTATGAGCAATACAGAAGCCCGTCGCCCTTCGCTTAGTCGTGCTGCAAGCACACTTCCCGCTGATCCAGCTCCCACTACTATAAAGTCATATTCTTTCAGCGGTCCACTGAATTCTGGAAATATTTGCGCCAATATTGATGATATGAGGTTATAGATAGGAACAGAGCTTAGATAAACCGTTGTTAGGGTTGTCACAAGAATATTATGTTCCATTAATACAGTACTCTTAAAAAATGTGGCGTATATTAATAAATTAATTTTAAAAATACCATTTTTAAAATATAATTATTTTATATTTACACGGTTCAATTTTTTTTTTATTAACCAAAAACTTATAAACCAAAAAATACCATTTTTATAATTCATATATTGACTGACGAGTTAATCGACTCATCACATGTTAAAAACCTTAAGCATTACCCTGCTTCTGACACAGTCGAAAAAAAATATATATACAGATATTCTTGTTTCAAATAATTATGCAATAGGTACTGAAGTAATTTACTTCCTTATATCATAGTTAGTATTAATAATATGCTTTACATTGTAATTTTAATTATTACTGCAAGGTTATAGACCCAGTAGTAAAAATAAAAATACAGCTTTTGCTATGCGAAATTCACTAAAGAGTTTTTTTTTTAAATTAATTTTAATATAGTAACTTCATATCATATTCCTAAGACTAATAAGTCAATATAGTATAAAGGGTTTTTTTTTATTTGTTATTAACTTAACCCAATATATTAATTATTAGCCTTAACAAGTTTTATGACTATTTTAAAAGATTGTATATAAATATTTTATATCCACATATAGAGGCCAGTCGTGTCGCAAGGGCACAAGCGTGTGACTGTTAACGCAACAGCTAGTGGGTTCGATTTCCATTCGAGGAAATGAAATAAAAATAATATTTTCCTTTCTTCACTCTGATGTCGAGGCAAAGCGCGGCGTTGAGTTTCGCCACTCAACGCGCAATGTCTCCAGAATTCAGCGGTGAGTGGAGAGCGGAATGTCTTAACACTAAGCTCCCTCTGCCTACCCTGCTGTGCGCGGGATATAGCGTGAAGCT
>JAEBDU010013306.1:45498-95457 GCA_016802625.1 Heliconius numata | reverse complement strand
CGAGTGCGGCTGACCAACGCTTTGCAGTAAAATGAGGTCCATGTAACTGGGGAGGACAAATATTGGTACCAAAAGTTTTTTTCAGGATTTATAGGAACCGGATAACGTTGATTGGGTTATGTACGGAACTCGCGTCTATCAACCAATAAAATGTATAAAAACTTTTATATGGACCTATAAAATGTTACCCTAAAGTTAGTCTAGTAGATTATGCTTCATTCGGATAGCTGTGTGGTTTTTTGTTCTTTTTTTTACTTTCTAGATGCTTGAAAATGGTTATTTCTTTTGGTTGAAATATCGATATTATCGATAATTTTGAAAACCGATGGACATTGGCATATGTAGATTCCATAGAAACTCACCCAGTAAGTATTTGGTTTGGAAATAATCTAATTTCATGACTGTAGAATATTAAATGCAATATAATAGATATTTTGGGCTACGACTATGATTTGAAGTGGCCGCCAAAATCGAAATCGATCAAAGGATGATCATCATCATTATGCCTTTCTTTATTCGGACTCTTCCAAAGCAGGGTAGGAAGCAGGGTAGGGTAAGTACCTAACGAGGTACGTCCCAAACCAAAAAAAATGGTAAAAAATGTGCAGTTAAAATCTTTTATTTTATTTTCTATCATAAGAAAATTTAATTTAGATAATTGAAAATTTTGTGGAAAATTAGTGTTAAACTTGATCTCCTAACCTCCAAAATAAAAACTTAGTCAAATATAAAACAGTGCCACCTTGGTCTCATGCAAAATTATGAGGAAAAAATTCAAATTCTATTTCCGAGAATGCTCCTGCCTAAAATGAAAAGCACTCGCAAGGAAATTACGTAGAACATCTAACGGCCACGACTTTGAAAACTTGTTTAATCTAACTTGTGGCATTTTAGCCTATTTTTCTAAAGGGTTTACCTTTGGTTTCTTTTGGATAAAAAATCTTTTAGTGTATTTTCGTAAAATAAAATTAGTATTTTAGAAAACATAAAAAATATAGTATGTTACGAGTAACTAAAAAAGACAAATATAAAAATGTTTTATTCATATTATATTTCGAAATTTATTTATTTTTAAATAAGGTCATAATATCAAGCTTCAAAGCTTAAATATTTTTACAAAAGAAATATATACCGATGAATACAATAAGAGGGTACACAAAGTACTGGTAAACCAAGTTCACTGACATCATAGGTCATCTTAAATATTTAAATTGCAAAGCCACTTGATATTTGCATGTCTGGAACATTTTTTATTTTATCCGACTGCGGTCGAGAACGGAGAGGTTGTGAGTTGATAATAATTTGTTTGTCTTTTACTATTTTTTACACAATACTGTGCAAGTTACTGTGAAACTGTGTCTTTATTATTTTAAACTATTAAACTGAACTAAGAATAATTAAGTATTCGAAATATTTTTCGTTGTTACTTCATCCCTATAGGATTATTTTTATATTACTTTTTTTATAATTATTATTTTTTCAATTCAAATCCCTAGTTTCTGAGATTAGCGCGTTCAAACAAATTAACATTTAAGCTTAATAATATTAAAAAATAAAAATAGAGCTGTGTTGAGTTTATTATTTTTATTTTCATTTTTTTTTAAATTATATGTAAGGTCTCCAATCCAATACTCCAGAATGTTTATACATAACGCTACCTGTAAGAGATGACTAACAGTGACAAGCCGCCTTTGCCTACTATCTCAATGCCTGCATAAAATATACTTTTATTTTTGTTTATTCTATTTTTTATTTTTGTTTTGCTTGTAAAACGATTTATTTCTTTTATGTGTGCAAAAATTGAGATCAAATTTGAGCTCAGCTCATTTACAGTTCAAATTTTGTTGCTGCCACACAGATAAATATTTTTCTTTTCCTTGTCTCTACAATATAATTGTTGAAATATTAAAATTTGACTTTACCGATTGATACAACACTATGGCAGAATGTGTCACCTCACTTTTGTACTAACTGTTGTTATAATCTGTGCTCTGTGGAATCTCGTCAATTATTAAACTACGTTATAAATTTCTTTGATCTTTTAATTAATAAATTCATCAGGTTATAGGCCCAGACCACCTGATTGATCTTTAAAAACAGTTAACAGTATAAAACAGTATAAAAGTTTCATTGAATTCGTAATAAAAGTAGTTCCGAATAGTCATAACCTTAAAGTCAACACGTGCTTTCCTGTTTCTTGCAATCTCTTCATCAGCAAAATGTCTTCTACAAATACGATGGCACTGATTGAAAAACTGACTGGAAGAGAGAACTATCCAACGTGGAGATTCGCCGTTCAAACGTATCTTGAGCACGAGGACTTGTGGCAATGTGTCACAGCGAAAGAAACAGTTGACCCCAAACTTGACACAAAAGCTAAGTCTAAAATAATTTTATTGGTACATCCTATCAACTATGTACATATACAAGAGGCGAAATCTGCCAAGGAGGTGTGGAATAACCTCTCTAGAGCTTTTGATGACAAAGGATTGACGCGAAAGGTTGGCTTATTGAGAGATCTGATAACCACAACATTAGAATCATGTCAAAGCATAGAAGACTATGTAAACAAGATAATATCAACAGCACACAAGTTAAGAAATATAGAATTTGATGTAAATGATGAATGGCTTGGTACGCTATTGCTAGCTGGCTTACCTGAAGTATACCAGCCAATGATCATGGCACTTGAAAGCTCCGGTGTGGCAATAACTGCTGATGCTGTGAAAACTAAGCTATTACAAGATGTAAGAAGCTCTGAAAGTAATGCATTATATGTGAATAAACACAAAGGGAATAAGTTGCAGGTTGCCAAACAAACTTCAGAGAAAACAACTAAAAGTAAAGGTCCAAGATGTTTTGTGTGTAACAAATATGGACATATAAGTAAACACTGTTGGCATAAGAAGAAACAGTCAGATCAAAGTGGAAACTATGTGGCAGTATTTTCTGCGACAGAAGACAATGAAAATGGATGGTTTATAGACTCTGGAGCGTCAATGCATATGACTATGCACAGTGACTGGCTATATGACAAAATACCACCACCAATAAATACAATAAAAGTGGCAGATGACAAGAAACTTTTAGTGGAATCTTGTGGTAAAGTAAATTTAAATGTGATCGGCAGTAATGGCAAGATGAATGCAATTCAAGTTAAAGATGTTCTTTATGTTCCTGGTTTGGCCACCAATCTTTTATCTGTCAGTCAAATTATTAAAAATGGATGTCAAGTACAATTTGATCACAAAGGTTGTAAAATATCAAACAGAAATAATGAACAAGTTGCCACTGCAAAGATGAGTAATAATATGTACAAACTGAATACTCATAGTATGCCTGCCTACACATCTGTAACAAAAGAAAATGACTGGTATTTATGGCATCAGAGAATGGCTCACTTAAATTTTGAAGACTTGAATAAATTAACAGAAAGCTCTGGATTGAAGTTGGAAAATAAAGAAAAAGTAATATGTATTTCTTGTCTACAAGGAAAACAATCAAGAATACCTTTCCCAACTGAGGGATCACGAGCTCAAAATGTACTGGAACTCATCCACTCTGATGTTTGTGGACCCATGGAGGTATCATCTCTTGGAGGTGCCCGTTACTTTGTTACATTCATTGATGACTTCACTCGAAAGGTATTTATATACATATTAAATAAGAAATCAGAAGTGTTTGAAAAATTTAAGGAATTTAAAGCCTTAGTGGAAAATAAACTTGGTTTTAATATAAAAACACTCCGTACTGATAATGGGAATGAATATTTAAGCAATGATTTTAAACATTTTCTTAAAATGTCTGGCATTTCTCATCAAACTTCCGCCCCCTATACCCCTCAACAAAATGGTCTGGCAGAGCGAATGAACAGAACTCTATTAGAAAGAGCAAGATGTATGTTGCTTAATGCAAAACTAAATAAACAATACTGGGCTGAAGCAGTGACAACAGCAGCACATATCACTAATAGATGTCCAACAAGGGTGTTAGATTATTTAACACCAGAAGAAAAATGGACTGGTAAAAGGCCAGATATTAGTAATATAAAAGTCTTTGGTTGTGAAGCTATGGTTCACATCCCTAAAGAAAAAAACAGGAAGTGGGATCCAAAGGCAATAAAGATGATCTTTGTGGGCTATAGTGAACAAACAAAAGGCTATAGGTTCTTTGATCCAAAGACAAGAAAAACCTTAATCAGCAGAGATGCAATTTTTATTGAAAGTTCAGTAAAGAGAGATTATGAAGCGGTGCCATTATCTGATTCGGTCTCGGAATCAAAAATTGAAAATGAAAGCCCGACTAATAATGACACAACATCTGAAAGCACTGAAGACTCCTACCAATCAGATGATGGATCTATATATGAACCAGATGAAACAATTGAGGAAATGGAATCAGAACGAAATATAACAACTAGATCTAAAATGCGGACTGCTAAAATGCAAGGTAATACTTATATGTGTGCAGACGAAATAATTAATCAATATGATGTTCCAGAAACCTATGCTGCAGCAATATCCACTGACAATGTGCATGCTGAGAAATGGAAACAGTCAATCAAGAAAGAACTAAATGCACACCAAAAGACACAACACACCTGGAGTTTAATTGAAAAACCAAAAGGAGTACGACTAATTGACTGTAAATGGGTTTTCAGAGTAAAAGATAATGGGTCAGTGTTTAAATCAAGACTATGTGCCAAAGGATGTGGACAAATAAAAGATATTGATTACACTGAAGTTTACTCACCAACAGCAAGATATGATTCAATCTTACTCTCAGAAGCTGTTCAACATGAATATGAAATGATGCAGTTTGATATCAAGACTGCATTTTTATATGGAGATGTGAAAGAAGACATTTATATGAGAGCACCTGAAGGTTTGGATGTCTCACCAAATCAGGTATGTAAACTTAATCGTTCACTCTATGGTTTAAAACAAGCACCAAGATGCTGGAATCAAAAATTTGACAATCTGCTTAAGAAATATGGATTTAAGAACAGCCATGCAGATAGATGTGTTTATCTTGGAAATGTTGATAATAATAATATCTATCTATTACTATATGTTGATGACGGTCTACTGATGTCTAAGTCAAACAAAGCATTACAGATAGTAATATGTGAAATTAAAGATAATTTTGAAATTACACAGAGTGATCCAAAGAATTTTGTAGGAATGCAATTAGAAAGATTTGAAAAATGTATTTTTATCCACCAAACAAAATACATTGAGAGATTATTATGTAAGTTTGATATGAACAATGCTAACAGTAATAACATTCCAGTTGACCCACATACAACTCTAGAAAAGGGAACTGAAACACCAGACAAGAATATACAGTACAGAGAAGCTGTTGGTTCACTAATGCACGTTGCAGTGGTAAGCAGGCCTGATATAATGTACGCAGTCAGTTTGGTGAGTCGCTATTTGAATAGTTATAATCAAACACATTGGAATGTTGTAAAGAAAATATTTAGATACTTAAAAGGAACAAAAGACTATGGTCTATGCTACTCGCCCTCGAAGAGCTGCCTTGAAGGCTACAGCGATGCAGATTATGCAAAAGATACTTGCACACGTAGGTCTTTGACAGGATATATATTCATAAAAAATAGTGCTGCTGTGACATGGGCAACACAACGTCAACACAGTGTAGCATTATCCACTACTGAAGCAGAATTCATGGCTGCATGTTCAGCAACCAAAGAAGCCATATGGTTAAAAAGATTATTAATAGATATAAATGCATTTAACCAGAACTCTATTTGTTTAAACATTGACAATCAAAGTGCAATTTGTTTAATTAAAAATGTAGATTACCACAAAAGATGCAAGCATATTGATATAAGATATAATTTTATTAAAGAAAAATATTTAGAGAAAGAAATAGATCTTAAATATGTAAATACCAAAGAACAATATGCTGACATCTTTACTAAGGCTTTACCCAAAGAAAAATTTCAATATCTTAGAGATAAAATTGGTGTTAAACAATTATCAATTTTATAAAATTGTATTAACTAAGTATGACAACTCAAGTTGTAAGTGTAGTTACTAAGAGTTTGTTAAATGTAAGTGCATAATGGTTAAAGTTAAAATGAACATTTTTATATTTTTTGTAAAACTTATAGATTGAAAGTTCAAATTTGGTGAGAGTGTTGAATTCTTCTGCTTTTGTATAACTTGTAGATTTAAAGTTCAAATTTGGTGAGAGTGTTGAAATATTAAAATTGGACTTTACCGATTGATACAACACTATGGCAGAATGTGTCACCTCACTTTTGTACTAACTGTTGTTATAATCTGTGCTCTGTGGAATCTCGTCAATTATTAAACTACGTTATAAATTTCTTTGATCTTTTAATTAATAAATTCATCAATAATATTATAAGACATTGACTTTTATCATCTTTGAACTAGAAATAAAAACTGATATGGTTTTTAAAGCTTAAACAGAAAAGTCCATTTTTATGTTCACCAGACTAAATCTCTTTCCAGATGAAAACTTTAAAACCATAAATTATACATTATACAAATTCAAATGTTTGCGTTAACCACGAGCACACTTTTCTTGTTGGTAACCGAAAATTTGAAAGCTTGATACAACGTCCTGGCGAGTCGCCAGACATGCTAATATAAGTTATGTTCAATATGGACATATCCTGAAGGAAAAAGTCAAATAAATTACTTTAAAATAGTCCGTTCCCGTAGGAATTTCTGGAAGTCCAGTCTTAGTGGTCCCGTACTGCTCGAGGATACTATATGCTAAATTTCATCTTCTTAAACTGTGTATTTTTGGCTGTCTGTCAGTCAGCAATTCAACAGTTTTATATAATAATCTTTTTTTAGCTTAACGATATATTTGCACATAGCAAGGTGGGCAGAGGAAAACTGGGTGAAGATATTCCGTTTCCGTTTAAGAACAAGATAAAGACTTGTTTTTAATTATTTGTTCTGGCAACATAAATGGTTGCGTTGAGCCTCCGGTACTCAACCTGTAATGTCTCAAATTGTGGTGAAATGGATAGAGCAGTGTCTTTACACTGTCTGCTGTCTGGTCTCTGCACACTCTGCACGGGATAAAAAGGTATATAATTATACTAGCGACCCCCTTGCGGCTTCGCCCGCTTTTACTACTGGATTATTCATATAATGTATGTTTGCAAAGCACTTAAGATAATGTGAAAAGTAATTAAACTCTAATGCAACCTGCATTTTCGTAGTTTCAATAAGGATTTTCCAATTGTTTTACTCGGCAAGGATTTTTTAGTAGGTACCGTAATTTTAAATCTGTGTTACTAATCTTTTCAAGTACTTATTAAAATATATTTAAATGACTTTTTTTAGATAGTTAAATGACTATTTTTAAACGGAAGGAATTATAAACAAAAGCCTACCTACTAATAACTACTACAAAAATATGAAACCAAATATATCGCGCTGAAATAATACATTCAACTCCAATTATCCATTACGTGCAAACGCATCTAAATCTTCATTGCTATAGAGGCAGGCTGGTTTTTTTTTCGAGCTTGTGGTTAATGCTGAAGAGGGTATTCTGTCCCTGATGAAAAGCAAGCACTACGTGGCTGTCTGTGAGGAAAATTAAATAGAATGCATTGGCCGGGAATCGAACCCGGCCTGCCCGCGTGGCAGGCGAGCATTCTACCACTGAACCACCGATGACTGCTCATGACGCGCTTGTATAAGCAAAACGTCGCGGGACGCATGGCGAGTGGCGAGCCGTATCGCAGCAAGGATGTTTTGATATTGTAACAACTTCTAAAGTACTTATTAAAATGAAAAACAGTAAAAGACAGTTTTGATCTACATTAAATGGCCAACGTAACTAATATACTTATTTATATGCTGAGAGTAAGGGATAAGTAAAACTTGAGTCGGCACAGCTGATGAGTCAATGGCGGGATATGTCAACAATTAAATGCGTTTTTCTCTAAAACTATTCGCAATTTCGATATAGCGTAAAAAGCAAATTTTATCTTCGTTTAACGTAGAAAATTAATAAAGTATTTTAAAGGATAAGGATTAATACCATTATGGAAAAATATCCCTCACAATAAAAAATATATTGAAATTACTATTTTTAGACAGAAATATGATCACTACACGTTATCCTTAAAAGATAAAAATATGCTGTCGCGGACTTTTTTGTAGATTTTATTAAGAGGAACAATACTTCAGTACATTATTTTCATGTAGTACTTACCATTAAAGCAGCGCATGCGCGAAAGTGTCTCAACGGGTAGGACTTTAGACACATTTATCGTATTTATGTTAATTTACATAAGAATGTACAAATAATAAACTATATATAAACCTTCCCTGAGAAATACTCGACCTAATGGTGAAAACCGCATAAAAATCCGTTGGGTGGTTTAGAAGAAGAAGAGTTAGAAAGTTCAGACAGACACGAAAAGCGACTTTGTTTTATAAGATATAGGATAGGATAGGATAGGATATTTATTATTATTTAGTGTATTGTGATTTAAATTAAATGAAAACTTCCTTTACTATTTGTGCTATGTAATTTTACGTATTTCCAAACTTTGCACGCCATGTTTCACTAAAATAATGTTAACTGGTATTTTAATTAATTATTCTCTTTGTTTTGAATCAAAAGACGTTCCTTAGATTTCTAAGCTCATATTAATTTTGCTGTTACAGTATAATTAATCTTTAAAATTCCAAACAAATTTGTGAGCATTTCTTTAACTGAAAATGAGTATAAATTATAATAAAAATATAAATTTTAAATAGTGGGATAGCATTTGTGGAACTCTTCTCGGGGGACTAATTACATATTTTCTAACTTTATATAAATACTAGCGGCCCGCCCGCGGCTTCGCCTGCGTGAACTATGTTATTATTAAATTCTGTCTCCATGAGTACCTATGTCCTATAAGTGACGTCCATGCACAATTTGAGACATCTAGCATTTGTAGTAACGAAGTTTCATACAAACTTTATACCCCAAAAACAACCCCTTAGAAGTCGAATATTGCAAATTCCCGTCTTAGCGAGCACCTACGTCCTATAAGTAACTCCTATGCAAAATTTGAGATTCCTAGCACATGTAGTTTCTGAGATTTCGTGATGAGTGAGTGACCTTTCGATTTTATATATATAGATAAATAGTTATCCGCAAAACACACACCCATTACATACCTAACAACCATTAAATCATGAAAAAGTAACGAAGTACTTATATTTTAAATATTTTTGTTGGATTATCCAGTGTTAACACGCTATTAAGTAAAACTCAACGCCGCACCTTGTCTTATCAACGTCCACTATAACTAAATTCAGTCAAATACACTAACAACAACAACAAGCGACTAAAATAGTTTAAAAACAAGAATTTTTAGTTTACAATATGTTCACAAATAGTGTTACGTGAAATGGCGGGAATAAGCGTGTAATTGAGCCTGAAGAGCTGTAAAGGGAGCACACTGCGATGCGACGATAAACACCCTCTAAGGAGTGCAAAGTATCGTGGATACTTTAAAATGCTTCTATAATATATTTCTACCTTGAATTTGTACATTTTTGGTGGTGTTTTTATTTATCTTTCTCGTTTTTATTAATATTTTTGATGTATTGTACCTTGATATTGTCTTACGTAATGTAATTTTAACTGAGCTTAAAAAAAAGGTTATCATTTTGAAAAATACATGAAGTCTTGTTGGAATTGAATAATATTTTTTAAGTATTAGCTTCCTAGCACAAGTGCTATATTTCATAAACATTTAAACATAGATGTTTTGTTTGTTTATCCATAAATTTCTCGGGAAATAAGAGTCAAATTGAAATTAAATTCCTTGGATTCTTTTCATATTAAGATATTTATATTTTATAAATTCTTTGTTTTCAAGCTGTTTAGAATCGATAGAAGTACTTTCTATGCTTATTAAAGAAAATTCACTGAAGATATATTACTTGCAAAATTAATATATATATTTTTCTACTTGTCGTCCATAACTTTGACTGTGCGAACACGTAAAATGGAAAATCTCATTTTTTCCCTTTTCGAAGGAAATTCCAAAAATCCTCTTTCAGTGCTATCCTACGCTCCCTAACCTAATTACATACCCAAAACTGACCTTTCTAAATCCAACAATTTTGTGTCTACGTTGTCTGTGAGTCTCTCAATAATGAAATAGTTTTACATAACTATAGATATAGATAAAAAATAATAATTATAAAAATTTTCTTTACAATCCGTTCATTTCATGAAAACTACATAGAAGGACCATTAAAATCCTTAATCTCGTTGCCATAAAAATAAGAAATCGAGTTTAATAAAGAAGCCAGCAGTTTATTTAAGACGAAATTTTGTCGGTAATGGCCCAGTTGAGGTTTCAGAACAAGATGTCCGTACAATGGCCGTTCATCCATTGTTGTTTAGCCTTTTGTTCCTCTAAGTAGAAAAATGAAAGGGTTCTTTAAGAATATGCTGATAAATTTATACTATTATTAATAGTATTTATATCTATTTTTGGTCAACTGTATATGTCGTCTGTTTATCTGTGGCTGCTAAGGATGTGGAAATATCAATCAGTATATTGTATGGTAAATGTACTGTAATCGCGACGGCCCTGGGCTCGATCCTCACATTGGACAATAAACTATTATCATTTCCTCGCTCTGGTACTAAAAACAAAACGCAGCGTTAAGTTCCGCTACTTAACACGAAATGGTTCGTGCGCACTGCCTTCCCTATTATATTTAGGATACTATGCGAAGCTATAAAAAAATAAGTGAACCATCACTAACATATCACTACACTACATCTACCAAAAGTGAAAAATGGCAAATATCAATATTACCTTACTCTTAAACTATAATAGTTAACCCAAAAATATTGTGACAATAAATTCACAAATCATTTATTGCACTCGAAAGAAGGATAAGATTCTGAGCTTTCTAATTTAGAACATGGTAATATCTGACAGGCTGCTTCACTTTTAAAGCTTATCCAGGCCTCACTCATTAATCAACGTCCAAAGCTTGGGCCCTCAAAAATTCGGTGTTCTTTGTTCAGTATTCCGTCGATATTCGAGTCATGATTCCAACAAAACAGATTAAGTTCGAATTGAATGTTGTAATATCGTTACTTTTTAGTACAAATGTAATGAATTTTGAATTTTTTTTCATTGCTAGATGGTTGTATTAAAATAAAGTGTGTAAAATATCGTTTTGGTAATAGCAAAACAGAAGGGTAGATAGAGGGAACCTAGTTTTAAGACACTCCGTTCCGGTTTCCCGTTTTAAGTGTTTCGTTTTAAGTGGCGGAACTCAACTCCACGTTTTGCCTCGACAGTGAAGAAATGAAAATATACATAAATAAATATTTCATTTCATCAGATAATAGGGAAACGTGGTTAATTATCTAAAATTCTTAGTAGGTACGATCTTGATAGAACATTTTTTTAAGCAAATTGTTGTCCAGAACTCCATTTGCGTGAAATACGAAAAGCCGTGTAGTTTTAGCTGTACTATATGGCCACGATTAAGTTAAAAAACCGGCTAACTGCCCACCGAGGGTTCAGTATCAATTTCAGGTTCGTTGGGGTTGAAATGAACGTTGAAATGTAAAATGAACTACAATTATAAATCCTACTCACTCTTAACCGTTTTTTATAAATATCCATACCAAAAATATAACAAAATAAAAAAAAATAAAAAAAAGAGAAAGACCTAACTACCACGTGTACTAAATATTTTGAACTTAATGTTTGGCAAAAACATGGCATTTTATTGAAAACCGATGCAGGTATGTTTCAATCTTAAACTGTAATTCACAGATGGGTTACTCATGATTACATTACAGAAAAAAAAATGAAGAACAAGTAATATTTGTAGTCTTAGGACTTGAAAAACCATCACAGGGTGTCGGTTTTTCCGATATTTTTTAAAATCAATATAATATGAAAAATACATGACACAGATTTTTTTTTATATTTTTCTCATAACTGTCACGACTTGGGCTATCACCCGTTTTCGTTTTATCGTTGACTCCTGGGACACCCTGTATATAATAATTATGTCAACTAACAGACGAATATCAATCGACTCAGTCTACTCCGACGTGACCACGAGCTACTGCAAAATGTTCGAATCGTCAAATTTTCAAAGGCCGAAGAAAAAAAAATTAAAAATATAAGACACGCAAAATCACTTCCTTCCCCATCTATCCATAAAACAAAATTTATTAAGCATCATCAAACGAAGATTCGGAACTTTAAAAGCCTTTTGGATTCAAGAAATGAATAATCCTTTCCAATTTGACTACGCTTTTTGTCCGGACAATAGAGTCCATTGAGAATAACGACGGTTTAAAACAAAACAGGCCATTTGACTGCTGACGGGTTTGCTGAGAGATTCACGACTTCGCGTTGAATTAATAAGTTGATTGACGATTGTATAACCTTTGATGACGTTCAACGGTTGAATTGTAAGATAGATTGTTTATTCTGTGTTTTTGAATTAATTTTATTTTTTTTAAATTAACATTCTATAATGAGAAAAATGAGAAAATGCATTTAAAAGCAGCGCTAGAAATTTAAGTATGAATTACAATTCATTCACATATCTACGATTTTAAGTTACTATTAACTTAAAAGTAAAAGTAAAGAAAAATATTATTAGAACACTAATAACTGTTTTTGTATTAATTTCAACAAAAATAATTAAAATTGAAAGGACCTTATTTTTGTCCTTCAAATCCAAATCAATTTTCCTATATCTATAATTTGTTCAAGTACTAAAAATTCCCAAGAAAATGTAAAACGGGGCAAACGTAAAAAGGTGTATAGCTTTACGATTTCAATTAAGATAGAACGATGGATCGCACGAATCGGAATATCAAAGGATTTAGCTCTTGACGAAACGGAATTCCTTTCGTTTAAAGCGGTTTAGATGGACATATTTCACTATTATTCGAAGGAAGGTTTATTTTTCTGTTATTGTGCACATGTAAAAATAATGTATGGAATAAAAAAAATAATGTTTACAGCTTATAGTTTTTAAAATTGTAATGATATAATTATTATGTATTCGTTATATATGCAATCTTGGCACATTTGGAATGGAATACATATAGGTCCATTAGATTATTAATAATACTCTAAATTCAAAATAAACTAAATTTATTAATAATAAATGTACATAAAATAAACAAGTCTCCTCCAAATTACAAGCTACCCATTTGTTTGCACTAATTAATATTAACAATAACGTTTTAGGGATTTTATCAAAAAAGCTTTTGGGAAATGACTAATTAGTCGAAAGCATAGAATAATTTCTATAATGAAATCGGCTTAAAAATGTTACATTAAACCAAATTAATAATCAAATTTTCATTCTATTGAAAAGCGAACAATCAACGCTCATCAAGACTAACATTAATTTCGTATCTTTAGAATTAGATAATTAATAAAATTATATGTAATTTAATATACTATACATATGTATAGGAATTAATTATTTGACATAAATTATGAATTATTAGTGTATACCACCAATAAATAATTAATAATATTCATAAAATATTTTTTTGCAAGCTATAGTTTCTTCATGCCTATTACCTTTTCTACTGTCTTGAACTCCTTCGCATGCCCTCTGGGAGAATTCCGGGGAGTGACTATCTTCTTACCGCTCACTCGTTTCATAAATATTTTTTGTCATTCTTTTGTCACTCATTTTTTGACGTGCCCAAACAAACTGATCACGTTTTCCTTCATTCTTATTATATATAGCGTTCGCTAGTACCTTTATGCACTGTTATATAATAGTTACCATTTTTTCAATTCAAACAAGGCGATGTTAATTCTGTTACTATAAAAAAGCAAGCAATAGCTTTTAAGCATTCATTTCGTATTTTCTACTCTAAACATTCTACTGAGCAGGTTTTCCAGGTATACCACTCCATTCACTTGTTGCTCTAACTTCACTTCTTGTCTTATTTGCGTAGAGGCTTAGACTTTTTTTGACGTGTTAGCAGAGAGATTTTTTTACCAGTAGGTAGAAAATGGCGCTTTGTTTCAATTAGAAGCTGCATTTTTTCCAGCTTCACGTTTTCTGCATTCAGCAGAGTAGGCATGAAGTACTAGACTAGCTAGTGTCATGGTCGTAATGGTCTTTGCGCTAAATTTCGATAATGATATAGCATTAAAATATAACATTATATTTAAGCTACAATGCCAATAGCTTGATAAGAAACTCCAGCGTTTCGAAGGATTATTTAGGACATAAGCTGACGATAAATCCGATTTAGTTGGGTTTGTTTTGGCGTCTAATTCCTAGATAAAGGCACCGTTATCATTATAACTTACTTGGCTCTTTAGTTGCAAATTATTTAGACTTTATAAGTTTTCGATTATTTTCAGCTTTGATTTTATCACGCATAGCAGTAAGCGGAGAGTACAGAGAATCAAGACACTTATATTTAGCTCTTCTCGAATTCGTGATGAGTAGCGGAAGTTATCACTGCGCTTTGTCTAATGAGAACGAAGAAATAAAAATTATTTGATGATATCATTGCCCTATTTGATAGCCCCAGCTTGTAATATCTGCAATTTGAGAAAAAGCGACAGACACTAAATTCTTTCTGCCTTACCCGCTAGACGGTGAAAAGTATGAAGTTTTGAGCATAAAAGATATTCATATAGCTCATTGTTCTATTATTTACACCACTACCATCTGGATAGTCCATTACTACGGGATTATGGGTTCAATTTCCACTTCAGGGAATGAAATATTTAGACATAACGCGGCATTGAGGTTCGCCCCTCAACACGAAATCCCTTAGCATAAAGCGTTTAACGTGTCTAATACAAACTTCCGTCTACTTTCAGATACGATATGTGCGGGATCCCGTGATATAGCGTGAACCCAAAAAAAATAGTTTAATAACTGTATTCTTTCAATTCTCCGAATACAGTCACACAAACCAGTTTTATTATGATAACTATGATAATATCAAATTTACTTGTATAGAGATATATAGCGCCATTTTCACTAACCCAACGTCAACGCTAATAACTTTATGTGTATTCTAAATGGCCTCTGACCGTTTATTGTTGCCTCACGCTATTATTTTTCGTAACATAATATCAATTTATTTTTACTTGTATATTATAGTAAATATTGATTATTAAAAACTTACTAAGATTAGCTTTTTATTAACGAAATAGTTTTTTGAATTTTCTTTTATGAATGAATTTGAAAAAATTGGTCTAATCTTCTATTTCTATTTAAATTCGAGACATTGAATGTAGAGTTCACTTAGCGCCGTTGTGGAAATGAATATTTTTTTTCCCAAGTGGCGACTGAATCTATAGCCATCGCGTTTACAATTTCACCGTGTCATAACAGGATAGGCGGAGGGAACCTGGGAACCTAGTGTTAAGACAATCCGTTCCCATTAGATAATTCCGATCCCCACTTTCCACTTCAAAAGCGAGGAAATGAAAATATTAAATATTTCATTCCCCCGAGAGGTAATCGAACCCACAACCATAACTTTTACAGTCGCATTTTAAGTCTAATATTATTTTAAATATTTGGTTTCCCTTGTGGTAATGAAACCCACAATAATAATTGCATTAAATACATAATTGTGCCAAAATGGCGGTGTTCTATCTATCAGCAATTCCCTTTTACGAGTGTTTTATTATGCCAAAACTAGTTAGTCTAGCTTTTTATTAACGAAATTGTATTTGTATAATATTTTTGGTTGATGATAATGGAATTTGAGCTTTTAGTAAAATATTAAAACATTTTGGTTGATTCACTTTGATCAATTTAGAATATTAAATATTTGTTTTATATAGAAGTAGGTATAGTAAGCAAACAGTACTCGGGGCAATTAATTATTTTCATTTCTTCACTCTGGGTTAAGACGAAACGCAGTGTTTAGTTCCACCAATCAACTCGCGATGTCACGAACGTTGGGTTGTGCCCGAAAAACGGAGTATCTTAACATTAGGTTCCTCTAACTTACGATATGCCCTTTCCCCAACGTGAAGTTACAAAGTATTAAATAATTCGTTTTAGTTAAGGTAAAATGTATTTGTCAAATTATTTTGCCTTCAATGTTCTCACCCCATTGTGGCATGATGACCTTTTGGCAAACAAAATGTGGCGTTATGTTCCGCCACTGAACAAACCACGACTCAAAAAATTTAATCGATCGTAAAGAGAGGAGTGTCTTATCACTATGTTTTTCAGCTTACATTGCTATACGAGTACGCGAATGTATCGTGAACCTAACATACTGAATTAATCTGTTAATACTGAATCTAATATCATAATTAATTGTAAAAAAACTAAAATAATACTAGTTCAAAATTTTCTATTTATCTACAAATAAAGCGAGCCGCTTCTCTTTGACAAGGGTCAAATATCGTTTCGCATTACATACATACATATATCCGCACACTTTTTTTGTAGACACCATTTATGTGACGGTTGCCTCCATATATTAAGAAAAATCCTTAGAAAAATAAACAGAACAAAAATGACATTTTTTAAATAATATGAGTTTATATAAAATATTTTACTAAAAAGAATTCAGCCAATGTAAGCCGTGTTTTATTTTTTAATTTTACCCACAGTCATATTGACCAATTCGACATGTTGAGCGGTCACAAGCGAAGTCTTTAAGATATATCATTTGGTTTTTCAATATCATGAGACCGTCATGGCGCAGGTGCTCAAGAGTGTTACTGTAACGCGACGATTATGGGTTCGATCCCCATTCCAAGGAATGAATGAAACCCCAAAACAAACACTCGGCGTTGAGTTCCGCGAGTCTACACACAATGCCTCAAAAAAATCGACAGAAAATGAGTAACGGAGTCTCCTAACAGTAGGTTCCCTCTGCTTACCCTACTATGTGCCCGATACAGTGCTAAGCGTAAAATAAAAGGAATAACTAAAAAAAATATCTAAATAAATAACAATAGCTATTATAATCACATTATTTTTGGAACCAATTTAGGTTGAAAAAAAATATACAATTTCCATTCAATATATATACGGAACGGAACGGAACGGATTCCTGAAGGGTACATTCGTGTAATGAGCCTCACGTCGAGGTATGATAAATTGACTTGAGGTGTCCAATCCTCGTGCGTGACATAGTAGAGTAACGGTTATTGACAGCTCGGGGTGGAGTCTAACCTTATTAAATAATATCGAAGGTAATATTATGAAAATTCAGCTTGCGTTAAAGTGTAGTACTGTAAGTAAAGGGTAATGGGTTCAATCCTGATAGAAAATATGGTCTTAAAAAGAGATAGTCTTCAGGCAGCCGTGGCGCAGCGGCACAAGGGTGTGGCGGTTGTGGGTTCGATCCCCACTCGAGGAAGTGAAATATTTATTTACGTTTATATTTCCATTTCTTCGCTCTGTTGTCGAGGCAAAGCGAGGCGTGGAGTTCTGCCACTCAACACGCAATTCCGGAATTCGGCAGAAAGTGGGGAACGGATTGTCTCAACACTAGGTACACAGTGCGTGGTCAATCTTCTTTTTTTACAAAGTAACAAAATACCAATCTCAAAAATCCTTTTAGTAAAGAAGCTTTATTAACTTTCACGAATTACTAAATTTTTGATGGAAAGTACAGATTCATCAGTTTCTATCTCGAGATTACCGCCAGAAAGTCCGTAACAATTTAAATTGAGTTCATTTAAAAGAAAATCGCGAACCAAACCGTAGTACCATCTAATTTGTCCAAACTTCAAAAAATAGAAATTCTGAATTTTGTGACGAATAAACTCTTTTATAGGCACCAAAGTTGACGCCGTTCGCAAAATAAGTCATTTTCAGTGTGTAATAACAAACTCTTAATTAATCAAACCAATCAATCTCCATTTATTTATATTCTTTAAAATTATTTAAGTAAAACAAATATGTATTTAAAATTAACTTACTTAAAGTATAATATAGCAAGTAATACATAAACAACAAATAAACAAAAACCGATTTCAAACCACCCAGCCGGAATTGAAAATTAAAGTTTTCAAAGCAGAAATGATGGAAAATAGTTTGTTAGTCTTAAAAATATTAACAGATGCCAATCTAGATCCGCTCTAAAAGACACTAGAAGCTTCAAACGACGCTAGGATGTGTTCGCGTTGGACGTAAAATGTTTTAAGTAAATCCTTATAGGGAAATCGAATATTTTTAGAGTTACTGTACCACAAAAAAGAAACTGGCCCTTCTAGGATGACTTTGTTGTCCATATCTATCAAGATGTCTATATATTAGGTCTATATAGACATCTTGGTGATGGTCTATCCGTCTGTCAAGACCAATCTCGAGATGATGCTTATTTGTCCGCTTGTCAAGACCATTTATTTCAGAATCGCCTGGTATCAAGCTAAAATTAATAATAAATATCCAGGTCTACGATATCTTAGAGAAATATCATAAAAAAATAAGCTCCTAAATAAATGTAATCTTAACTTTGTTATTATATTTACAGTAAAAAGTGCGGCATTAAGTTCCTTCACTCAACATACAATAGTTCAAATTCGGGTGGAAAACGTGTAAGATTTTTTCATTTTCAATAAGGAAAATAAATCAATGAATATAATAAAATTCATGTATTTATTTATTTCTTATCGTTTTGGAAAGAACGCTTTTTGACTAACTAAGCTTAATATTATATTGTTAAATTCAATTTTCTCTATCAAATATACTTGTGAAATATTGTAAAAAAACACTGATACTAATTAACTTTAGGTTTTATATTGTTTGTTGACAGACGAAATATATTGTTGAGATACTCCATTTCTCACGCACTGCCAAAATGTCTATTTGTTAAAAGAGCGAAGAAGTGATTAAAATTAATTCCCTTGACTAGGAATCGAACCTACCGCCTACAACCATTTACCGTTAGACACTGCTACGATGGCTTTGTTAATCGCTTATAATTTCGATAATACTTAACATATGACGAGTCAAAAATAATGAGTTAAGTGCAGATCAAATTTAACGTATCACGTCATTTTTGTCGTCCCCATACAATGCGAACACGCGTTAAGATAATAAAATTTAAAAGGGCAAACTTCGTCGGGCACGGGATGGAATGAAAAGTGATTTGCCTAATCCACTTCTCAATTTTCCAACCCACTGGGCCCCCGAATTTAAATCCACTATACAGTGAACTAACTTCAACTTGTTTGTTTATGTTCTTCAAGTGTTAATTTTAAAATTGGCTGTTATTTGTGTTAGTCTTTTCAAATAAAAATATCTATCATTTTTAGTTAAACTTTAATTAATTAAATTATTAATATTAAGCAAATAATACTTAGGTTGGTTTGTGTGTATGTCCTCCTAACTTTCTGTCTTTTATCTATTCTATAGTAACTCTATAAAACACAGGAGATATGTTTTTTTTATATTTATAAAATAAAAGGTAATTAAAAAGGTAATTTTTGTATGTAATATCATTAAAGATCTATAAGAAACCAGTTTTTCCGTCGATTTCTCGTACGTGCAGAAATATTTTTTTAAGCTGTATAATATTAGTATATATATTAAATACATTACCCTCTACATTCAATATCGGACAAGTAATATATTAAACAGAACGAATAATAACGTCAGCGAATAGTCGAGATCGTAGCAGATATCTCAACGCTATCGCCGACGGCGGCATTGTCGTTAGAATTTTTTATTAATTACTAACATAAAAATGATTTATGGAGGGCATCTAGAAACAATGTGGGGGATCCCCTATTTATTGGACGGCCCGAATATTTGTCACTAAGATATATAACGAGTTCCGTTCTTATATTTCTGACATTTTACTTTGGTAAGCCTCAAATAACGAACGGCCTTCAAACAATGTTCTGGTATCAGAGGCTGGTCGTTTAAATTTTGTAAGAAAGTCATAAAAATTTTTGGCTTCGGTTATGTTGATTTAGATTTGTTGAAAGGTAACAATGATATTTATAAATGAAAAATTTGAAATATTCGATTCATGCAACAGGCAGAGCTAAACACCGCAGTCTATCTTGCCATAATAGGGCTTACCTGCTTCGTTAAAAAATCGATTCTGTGGAATTCTGCGTGTGGAATTCAAGGCCTCGTCTTGTCCTGTCTACAACCAAAAAGAAAAAAAACATTGCCCAGTAGATAATCCACAACCATCGTGTTCACTATCAAATTAAAAATATTTTGAGATATTATGTAACGATATAAATTATGCAAATATTTAAATTAACATATTAATAATATATATACTTTGGAGCTGTAATTGCAACTAAAAGCAGCTGATTATTAATAAAAAAATAAACTGTATCGTTGAGAAATAAATAGAGATTTCATAACAATTTTTAGATTAAACATTCCCGTTTCAAAACAAAGAACTGAAGCAAAGTTTTGACAAATGGTTGTCGGTGCGGAAGTTAGCGCTTAGACCGTATACACAAACCCTGGTACTTTATGCTGATGTTTATTCTATATAATTATATTGTCAAATATTTAATTGTAAATGTTTTAATTAATTATGTTATTTAAAAATAAAATATTCATAGTGTTTGTCTGTCGACGGAACGTTTCCCATTGAGAGGAGTGAATTATTATCATTTCCTCGCTGCGTTGAATTCCGTAACTACTTAACATTAGGTTCCCATTCTTTACCCTGTCATAAACGGAATAAAAAAATGAAGCTACAAAAAATTAAAAAATAAAATCCTTCCTACATTAGACTCGTCTTCCCATGTAGGTATAAAGCCGTATTTTAAATAATAAAAAGGGACGAAATACCGAGTTTATTTGCTCGCTCAGAATAAATCTCGGAGATTCATTTGTACAATTTTGTTTTTCAAATGGCCTGTACGTACAAATACAATATGAAATAAACATTAGAATTTCTCATGAAGATTGATGAGGGCAGGGTTATCCTGTAACTGGCTTATCGAAAGGTTATATGTTTAACCTTGGGTTGAATTAAAATGCTAAGTCAGCCAGATTGTTTTATTTTGTTTGAAATTTTGGTCCTAATTTCTGTGTTATGTACTTAATTAACATTAATCTTAATGTAACTTAAAATGACGTTAAAAATCTAACGAAATTGAATTGTAGCTTTGGTGACAATACAATAATGGGATGTTCGAGGTGGTCTGATGGAGAAGACTGAAAAGAGAACCTGAATAGTGAACGCTTCAGACGATAATAGCAAACCATTCGAGTTTAGCTTAATGTACCTACTTTTTAGTGCACTATTAACGCTACTAATTCTAACTAAATTATTGTTTAGAAGCCGTCGTGACGCAGTGGCACAAGCGTGTAACTGTAAACAAGACGATTGTGGGTTCGAATCCCACTCGAGGGAATGAATTAATATTTATTAATATTTTAATTTCTTCACTCCAGTAACAAGGCAGAGTGCGGCGTTGAGTTCAACACACAATACCTCGAATATTCGGCAAAAAGTGAAGAACGGAGTGTTTTAACAGTAGGTTTTCCCTCTGCCTACCCTGCTATATGTGGAATGCGGTGTGAAGCTAAAACATAAATATTTTTAGAATCAAATCGTTGCCCGTTTGGGCTTTCTCTGTTTTTACCTAAACAGGTTATTTTATTTATTTTATCATAGGCACCTCTAGAACGCACCTAATCCTTATATTCTGCTAATAGAAATTATTATAATTATAAATTTAATATTTCGTGATAAACGAATAAATATAATAAAATTTTATGATTCCGAAAAATTATAAGGGAAAGAAATTACTGCGCTTGTATATTGCTTTTAAAGTCATGTCATTATTAAACATCATAAATCACTCTAATGATATAGAGGCAATGTGGCGCAGTTGAAAATATTTTTTTTGTACCGCCCCTTGCATGCCATTGTAGCCAGTTCTAATACTAATGTTATTATTTTTCCTAGCTTCAAAAATATGAGAAATATAAGTACATAACCAAAGTATGTACTAATTATATATACATGTTATTTCCTATATTTTTATAGATAGAACTAATTTAGTTTCAAGGCAGCACTCTGCCCACTTTCAGCCGAATCCCAGACCGCATGTTGAGTGGTAAAACTCATCGCCGAGCTTTGACCAAGCGGTAATAAAAATTACGTAAAATCATTCCCTAGAATAGATTTGAACCTATAAACATTATAATAATATTTTTAGTATGTCCACATATGATTAACACTAACTATATTGGTTGTTGTGATACTAGAGGCATTGCCTGTTGATGGTTGCTGTGGTGGAACTCAATGATAAGCTTTTCCTTCTAACCAAAGCGAAGAAATAAAAATATTCAATATTTCATTTCCTCGGAAAGGAATCGAACCCACAAGCTGTTGCGTTTACCCTCTTGTGTCAGTGTCCCCAAACTGGCCTCAAGTTTGTTGTTAACAAAATTTTTTACAACAAAATTGTTGTTAAGAAAATTATTTCCAACAACAAACTAATATTCCATAACGAATACCAAAATGCAGCGAAATGTCACAGCGGCGGAAAATGTGACTCTATAATATGCTCCATTCATCGGGAACCAAAGGAAATACAGGCTTATTTTCTCCACAGCGTTTGTTCCTTTCCAGAAGATGTATTTTCGGATGCGACAGTGTTTATCTCGAGTGTTGGGATTATACACACGGCTAGTGGAAATTTTAGACGGTGTTGTGTTTTTTTTCTTTAATAGCGACCCGCTCGCGGCTTCGCCCGCTTAAAATATGTATATAATTATTAATTTACTAATAGGCCTTATTTTCCTTTCCTAATAATACTATATTTTAAATCATATATGAAGACGTCGTGACACAGATGTACAACAGGGTAACTGTAACGCGAGAGTTGTGGGTTCGATCCCCACTGGGAATTTGAACTGAATTAATATTTTCATTTCTTCGCTCTGCCACCAAGGCAAAAAATCGGTGAAACGTCAAATTGAACTTACAAGATTTCTCATTTTAACACGCCATTTTAAACAAAATCTTGTAAATATGTTCTAAAAAAGCTATGTATGTCTAAAAAATAGGCAAAAAGAGTGTCCTAACACTTGATTTTCTCCCCTTCTTTCGAGGTACACCTAAAAATAATCTACTTAGATTTCCATTTCCAAGGCCCGTGTGTTCCATAAGTAACGTATTATTGTCAGGAGCGGCAGTAATCTGTTTTTATTGTCGCGCCGCTAATGCCCTCATTTTTAAGTGCTGCGCCATATTATTATACTCGGTAATGAATATAAAACGTCATATCACAGTGTTGTATAGATTATGTTCACCTTACCTATATGAGATTGTAAATTATATACAGAGAAGAAGAAGAAGAGAGAAGTTCTTTTTTTTATTTTTCGTGTCTGTCATATTTAGTGGAGTACCTATCAAAAAAAAACAATCATACTGAAAGCGAAGATATTTTAAGCTGAACGTGCGTCTGGCTGTCGGTGACAGTAGTGGAATCCCTGGAAATCAAGTGAAAGCCTTCCCCACTTCGAATTCTGGAGGAATTGTGTGTTGTGTATCGGAACTCAACGCCACGCTATACCTCGACATTAGAACGAAGAAATTAAAATGTTAAATATTTGTTTTTCTCGAGTGGAAATCGAACTCACAACCTGTCGCGTTTGCAGTCAAATATTTGTGCCCCTGCGTTTCGACTGCCCTCTATAAGGATAGAAAATAATTAATGACAATTATTTCTATCATTATATAGGCCAATTATTAGTATTATTACTAAAAAAATATATAATTTCTATTTACAACTCCATGTTTGAATTGTGTAATACAACCTTATGTAATTTTCTACTCCGAAGCCAGAAATTATCGTAAATAAAATATTTCAACGATGATATCGACCGACATCAGCACAACCCATTTTCTACTTAACGACTAAAGTCACGTGCATAATTCACGTATAATCGATAAATCGTTTAGTCAAAGCATTATAATATGCAAGTGGTTTAATATTAGTTTCTATATTGTATACTTAGGTTGCCATGCTTGGCATCGATACTGATATTATATAGCTGTAGTTTATTTGGTAGGATGAGCTAATGAAAAGCGGAGTGTCTAAACTCTAGGCACTCTCTGCCTACCCTGCCGCATCCAGGATACAGCCTGCACGCTATAGTTTAGCTAATCAGGAAAGGAAACTCTATGACGCAACAGTTATAAATTTGACGTGGCTGTGTGTTTGACTTGTCTCTCCGTGTGTCTGTCTGTGAAACTGTAGCTCCTGAATGAATGAACCGATTTGACTGCAGGTTTTTCAATCGAAAGCCTTGTTCATAGTGGTGGTTCTTAGCAATGTTTTATGAAAATCGGATTAGTAGTTTAAGACCTAAGCACTTTGCTAAAATGAGATTCGGTTCGGTTGAGATTCTACGATAAGTACAAATATATTAATAATAATAAATAAATATCTCCTTCTATTATATTTCGATATTGATGATGAAAAACAATATAATTAATAATCCCTATATAATAATAATAGATTAGATACTCAAATATTTACGTCCGGCCATCTGTCACCATAACTTGGGGTCTCGGGGGGTTCTTCATTTATCATCCCCCAAGCATTTGTTCGGTTCGGAGGACTCACCTGTCAAAACTTCACGTTGTTTATGGTGTCCAATCTTTGGAGTTTCTTTTGTTTTGTTTTGTTTTTTTTTTTGGATTTTGTATTTTGGATATACATTGATTTGTGGTCAGTGTTGTTGTGAAGATGGCTTATAATTTTGCCATGTATTTTATTAGTTTGAAAGTTTTTCCCGCGTTATCGGGAAGACAGAGAGAACTCAGTATTAAAATTGCGTGTTGACTGACGGAACTCAACATCGCGCTTCGTATACCAGAGCAGAAATGAAGATAATTTAAATAATATTCCTCAAGTGGGAAACGAACTTACAATCATCACGTCTATAGTCAAACTGTTCCACTGAATCCCTATGTGTAATGCTATATACGGTTACGCAGTTTTTGAACAGTGGATAATGCAGATTTAAATACTTCTTCAAACTTGTAAATGTTGAATACTGATATTTAATAAATTAAACCTGTTTATTTATTTTAGCTTCACCTTCTATCCCGCAAGCCGCAAAGGAAGCAAAGGGAACCCAATGTTAATATAATATGAACAACATGTTTCACTTAATTTTAAAGACTTTGCGTATGGCGAAACTCAACGCCGCGCATTTCTTGTTACCAGACCAACGAGAACATAACTCATGCTATTGATTGAAAATCAAACCCACAACCACCGCATTTATAATCACTATTCAAACAACACTTAAATATTGAAACAACTGGTTTCAGGTGAAATAAAACAAACACATGCTCGTCATAAAAACCATCAATATATTTACATTGTAATTATTTACATATGTACAGAATGCCAACTAAATGCGTAGTATAATGTAAATTATTTATTCCTATATACACCGCGAGATAATTTTATATGAAAATCATACTAAAAACATTGATATAATTTAGACAGGCATAGACAGGGAAGTAATCTAGTGTTAGAAAGTTTTTGTCTTGTGGTCACTTTCCACAAAATTTTTAGACATTGTGTCTTTAGTGGTGGAACTTAACGCCGCGTTCAGTTAATGTATTGTGTGAAGTATTATGATATAACTAAGATATTATTATTAATAATAATTTCTCCTTTGTAACCTGTTTCATATCAATGTTTGTAGTATTTGTGTTTTCCAATTCCACATAAATAATATGATAGTGTTTTCCAAAGTTTTATAACTATATGGAACTCAATGTTTGCGGCTATTTAAAAAAATTGTTATATAGAAGGTAAATATTAAATAATTAAAAATATTTAATTGTAGAAATTAGAATAAATTAATAAATTAAAGTAATTGTAACAATTAAAAGAATTAACCTACACACAAATGAGATCGTTTTCGAAACAACAATAATATTGTAAAAAATAAATTAATCAATTATATCAGCTTTACACTGTATTCTGCACAAAGCAGAAGTGTAAACAGAGGGAAACCTAGTGTTAAGACACTCTGTTCCCCACATTTTTGCCGGATTGGAGGCATTGCGTGTTGAGTGGAAATCTCGACACCAGAAAGAAGAAATGGAAATATAAATTTAAATAAATATTTAATTTCCTCGAGTGGGGATCGAACCCACAACCAGTCGCGTTTACAGTCACACTTTGTGCTCCTGTGCCACGAGTGGCTTAAAAAATAAATATATAAAAGTAATCTTTGGTACACCTTTCAAAACGTAATTTCGCACGGCCTCCGCTGAAAATATTAGCTTTTTACATCCCCTTTTATGTTCAAGTCGGAACATAATTAAAAAGATAATGAAATATTTCATAAATTATACTTTTTAATATCAGCAAAGTTCGAGTAAATTATAATTCAGTGGATTTTGTTTAATTACATATCATACAAATTGACGCTGTACTGAATGACCGTTACTTAAGAATTTTAAATTAAAAATATATTTTTTGATATATTTTAACTATTAAATAACGATAGAACGACATAAATATTACAGAATTAGGACAAAATAAATAAAAAAAACGTGTCCATTCCAAGCATCCAGTCATCCTCAACTAAAAAAAGTCGACAAAAATTGTAAAAAAGAAATTAAGCAATTACCAATTTTTACTTTTCAACCGTATTACTAAGCAAAACACCTAACTTCCATTCACTTGGTCGATTTAACCGACCGTTTCAAAAATAATTATGGCCTTTACGAAATCGTTATTTTATATACACGATAAAACCTATAGACACATCTACATATCAGTCTGCAGTGTAAATTAATACTAAACGTATATTGACTTAAGGTTTAAATTGCTATGTTGGTTCAGATAGTTGAGGAGTTCCTCCTGTTGAGGTCCGGACCTCATTCGGCTTTACCCTCAAAGTGGTGCTGGACAAACTGACGGAAGTATAATCTTCGTCGATTGATGTTAGCTGAGAATAAACGGTTCTGGGGAATGGCGTTGGGTGCTTCCTTCTTTTTGTTAACTGTAAATAAAAAAAATATTAATTTGTTAGAATGTAAGAATAATTAATAAAGGTCGTCGTAGCAAACTTTGTCTGTAAGCACGACGGTTGTAGGTTCGATTCCCACTCAGGAGATTGAATTATTATTTATTAATGTTTTCATTACTTCGCATCTAGGTTCCCTCTGCTTTCCCTGCGTGTATCTAAAAACAAGAATTCCTCTGTCAAATATTTACACAAATAATCTCCAAATAAATATTTTAAAAACTATAGATAATTTTGTTAAAACCCCTCTCACGCTGGATGTCATTATACTATTACAGAACAGCTTAAATCAATTAAGTTGGTCATCAGCTACCCTGCTCTCATGTTAATTATGAGCTATTAGGTATTTAGCTGTCCTATTCTAGTCGATAAATGAACTGACATAACTATAGTCTATATGTCTAAATCCTCATTATATTATTTTTTAACTTGACGTTCGTTCTCATTCATTTTCTGGACTGGGAATCGAACCCACAACCTGTGCCTCACGCTTGTGACACTGCGCCACAACTCGTCCCATATTGTTATTATTATTTAATCTTGACAAAGAACTTAGTGTTAAGACACTTCGCTCTTTACTTTCAAACCAAATTACTTAATCAGAGAGTAACCTAACACACACTGTTAGAGACACTACGACACGTACAAAGTGGCCCATTACTCATTCTCTATGTTACTTATATTATAAATGTGAGTATTTGTTCCACTTTTACGCATAAAGTACAAAACGGAATTAGTAGAGTACAAACTTTTACAATAATATAGCTTAAGTACCAGTATAACACACATGCTACAATTTACGTAAAAAAATATGACTATAAGATAAGCGGGCGAAGCCTTATTAGGGTCGCTAGTACTTTACGAAACCCGGAAAATTGATGCATATTTAAACTATACCATAGTCAACTTACCCTTCGGTCAACTTACCCTTAATAACACTATAACGACGCATACAGCCACAACTGTCGCGCCGGCACTCAGCAGCACTAATAAATCACGGTCCAGGTTGGTGGACTCCTTCGCGTGGTTCACAAAAAACGAAGCTGTCATATGAGCTCCGATGTTGTCAGCGATACGACGCTTACCAGCGGATGAGCCGTTTAGACAGCCGCCTGGAAGAATAATGTTTATAAGAAATATTGAAAATATAAATAGTGATTTTTTCCTAAAAATAAATATAGGATGAATAGGGCACAATGGAATACAAACGTGTATGGATTATAAGCTATGGTGACTCTATAAAGTTTAAAATGTCAAACTGATATTCCTAGGTATTTTACAAATTAAATTTCCAAGGATTGCAAAATTTCGGACGATTTTATTACTTTTAATTTCTAGGGGTAGGGATACAGCGTGAAAATAAGTTAAATTAAGAATTAGAAGTTGAAGAAGCTACGGCGTCTGACTGTGAAAGAGATGATCGTGGGTTCGATTATCACTCAGGGGAATGTATTATGTTCACTTTTTTCTTAAACTTAAAACAGGTAAGAGGACAACGCGTTGCCAGCCCCACTCAACACACAATGCTACGAAAATTGAAGCTCAATAAAAAACAAAAATAAAATAAACATAATTAACAAATCTTACCCATATCCTTATCACAGTGACAACAATCACTTGTTTGATTCGTATTCAAATAAAAGGACACCATACTCTCTGTACAACACGCCAGGCATTTATGATTCACTCTGGAATGGAAAAAAGTCTTCAGCAAAAACTTCATCTAACATTTTTCACGTTAATGCAAAAGAATTTTTAATTTGCGCTTCAAAGCGAATAATATCAGAAACTGTGAAAATATGTCAACAATATAAAATAAAATGTTAAAAATGATAATGCAAACGAAATTATAATATAATTTTATTCTATTTTAAAAAAAATTAAACGTTCATTCGTTGAGACCGAATATTATAATATAAAGGATATTTCAAATGTACGGCAAAGTCATTAAAATAAATGCTTTCCTGGGTTTTATACTGAAAAGTAATGTGTAAATTATGATTTATATAAGATATAAAATACTTCATTTAGGCACCAAATTTGGGGACAGTGTAAGTATACTTTTATGTTTTAAAGTTTAGAATTAAATTTCAAAATACTGTTCAAACTCAGGTTCAAATTTTAAATATGTTTTAAAAAATGGTGGAAAATAAAATATTATAACATTAATACTGTGAAAATGAATTATTTACTAGCACACCACAACGCAGGTACAATAGGTGATAACGAATTAATAACGGCTTGTATTATAGCACTATACAAATTGAACTAGTAGTTATTAAGATTAGCGTGCTCAATATAAACTCTCCAGCTTTATAATATTAAAATACAGATATAAAAACGAAATAAAAAAATAGAAAAATATAACATTAATGGAATTGAATGGTATATCATGTGAACGTAAAACATAACCTTATCAGAAATTTGAGTATTTATTGGTAACTATCCATTTGGTTACAACAAACGCCCATTCATTCGAAAACAGGTATCAAAGGTGAATTAAAGTTTTATAGGGCAAAGTTAAAATGAGTTTCACATGGGACCACTTTATAGATAAATATCACGACCTCTGATATTCATTCACGTGTGTTGTAATATATCCTTTGATGACAAAAATAATCGAAGTAGTAGTAGGAAGCAGAGTTGTATTATTGAAAATATTTTTGTACTAATAATTAAACATGTGAGTGCATTGTAATCTTACAAATATAATATTAAAATCACTCACCTATCTAATCTTAATGGATGAGCGCAAGTAACACAGCTAGTAGGTCCAGGTCCTGAGCAAGACCGACATGAGTCATGACATGGACGGCAGGTCCTCGTCCTAGGCTCATAATATTGAGAACTAAGGCACTCAACGCATAAACCGCTTTCTAAAGAAAAATGTGGCGGACAAGATGTACACCTTTGGGGGCCAGCACCGTGGCAGTCCTGGCAATAATGGTGACATCGTCTACAACTGTCTCCCCAAGGGAAAAAGTTTTGAGGGCATTCTGGCCTACATTCACCTGCTGCTAGTCTCCAGTCTATCGGACAAGATGCACATTGATCTCTTCTAGGACCAGTGCAAGTTTCACAGGACAAGTAACACTTAGAACATATCCCTTCATCAGGATAGTACCCTGGGGCACATGTAGCCCTACACGTGCCAGATTGCAATCGCAATGAAACAGCACACGATGTACAGTTCAACCTTGACACACAATTCGTGCATGTGTGCGGACATTTGGAACAACTTCCAGCCGTCTGATAGTACCCTTGTCCGCATTCTGCTACGCACCTAAAACGAAACTTTTGTTAGGCGAATTCTCGACACGGGTATCGGGTAGAAGGGTCTGCCTTAATAAAGAGCCCTCACCTCGATCCCTGCAATAACAGCGGGCTTGAACAAGATAAACAGTCCCACTCATTTGGTCCGCTACATTTCTCACAAGTGGAATGACAATTTTTACACCGCCCTCCCTCGTAATATTCATCTGTAAATAAAGACTTTTTAAACAAAGGATTGTGATGGCGCGACGTAAAAGCTTCGGTATCTGTTAAATTGACATTTTTCAACTCCTGTTCACGCTCATGTAAAAATGCTTTGTAGAGCTTTGTGTGTCATTTCATACTTCTTCTTACAAAACATAAAGGAATGCGAGAACAAATACCGAAACATGGACTATACGAGAATACGAGAATATTTTGTAAAGTTTTATTTTATATATTCAATATAAAATAATATATATATGTAAATAAATATTTTTGATACGTGTTATTAGGTATATTTAAATATATTATGTATAAAAATTTTTAGAATGGTTATACTACAATTTATATGTATAAGTTGTTTTAGCGAATTAAGTTACTATAACATATTTACAAAAAATACTACTATAAATTACTTATAGGTAAATAGAGAAATTCCGTTTTAATTTTACATATAAAATATACAATATATACAGTATTAAACTAAAAATAAGTAACAAATATATTTGAAAACATACTTGTATCGCACTTCTGGTTCCCATCTGGCTGGCACCGGCCCCTCTTAGTGAGCATCCACTTTTCTTTACAAACAGAACAAACTGCATAAGTGCAAATCGAACAACCAATGGCGCACCTAAAACAACACAAATTTCCGGCATTTAAAAACGGTAATGGTCGGATATAAAACAAGGGTAAGGCTGCATTAACACTCACGGTATGCATTCTCGTTTTTGAACGTGTGCATAATTCCCGGCGGGACATTTGGATACACAGCGCCCCTTGAACGCGTAATTGCCGATTCGACATGATACACACTCTGTTTCACTCGATCCACTGCAAGATTCACACGTTTCGTGGCATTGCATGCAACCTAAATTATCTTTTCGAAATGTGCCCAACGGACAGGTTGCTAAACAAGATCCGTTATACAGCACGTAGCTATGTGCACATGAGGAACACATGTCTGCTTTTTCTGAACACGTATCGCAATGTTCCGCGCAAGGAAAACAAGCGTTTGCGTCTTGGTCTTCGTAATAACCGTCAGGGCACTGTTGAAGACATACTGCTAAGTCAATTACAAGTAAATGCGCTGGAGCACAAGTGAGGCAAGAATCTTGTCCAGCTCCAGCACAAGTTTCACATGACTCGTGGCAAGGCCAGCACACTCCGCCCTGGTTGACAAAACTTCTTGGTGGACATCTAGATACACAAGAATTATCCAAACGGTAATGTTTACAAGCAACACATTGTGTAGGCCCTTTTCCGTAACATCCTTGAGAATCGCACTCAGGGTCGCACATTCTCTGCACTTGTTTATCGTTAGCATCAGCCAAAACATTTTTCCTTTGAGCCGATGGAATATTTTTCGGATAGTTTCGTCTATCTGAAATACCAAGTTCGATTTCGTTGAGAAATTGGGAATATTCAGACGCATCGTAGACATCGTTAATGTGATAGGTTTTTTCTTCTTGTGGAACGTTATTGGAGTTGAAATAACTTTTATTTCGCAATCGTATGGGATTTGTAGATGTTCCGTAGAAAATAAGTTGCCATTTTTTCAAGACGCCCGGTTGCGTAACGTGATTGTTTCCTGCGTTTATTATTTGAAGTGTCCATCGACCTTCCGCGTTTTCACCCCAAAAATGTACGCTTAAAAATGGCCAGTCGTCGAAGTTTGAACTAGTCGCATCGTGAGTTCTCTCAAATAATAAAGTGGACGTAGTGCCCATCGGCGACGTAAGCAGGATTCGTAAATTACCTCTTGGAAAAAAACTCAGTGATATTTTACATTGAACGTGTTCCAAAAATCTGACCTCATTCATTGTGCCACTACAGCCATTAACGTCCATATGAACGGATATCGTATAGCCGAAAGATGTTTCTATCGACCTGTCCTCGTTTATTTCTTGGGACTTACATATGTGTTGTGGCGGTACATTCACCCACTGCTCCGCAAGCGATACCATTTGACCTGCGTCCATAAGACCGTAACCAAATTTATGACTCACTTTCCGTTTCACACCGTTAACGATCCAACCCTCCTCCTTTTCTAAAGGTTGGGACCTCGATGTCATTACAATGAGATGTTGCATGTCTCTCCAAGTTAATAACGAATTCGCTTCTAAAGCGAGAGCACAAATTCCCGCAGCTAATGGGGCGGAGGCAGACGTGCCCGTATGATCGACGGTGCAGATATGATCCGGTCGTAATTGAACATCCATATCCACCGTCGCGACGCTTTTATCCCTTCCCGGCGTTCCCGAACTATATGTCGATGCTAATGTCGAAGAACATTCTTCTAAATACCAAGGTTTATAGCCCCCTTGTGTTGCACTAGATATTGATATCGTGAATATGCTATTCGCGTAGCCATCACAGTTACAGGAATCGGTGTGCCTACCGCCGTTCCCTGACGCCCATATAAAAATAGAGCCTTTTCCCCCTCTGCCATTCGTGACACCGTTTATAAAAGCCCTGAAACAAAAAGTAGTTTTTAATGAGCTCGCCTCTAGCCATCTCTTTTATCGTTATTAGACAATACCTTCTAGCTAAGGGGCCTGGTCCGTCGACGGTTTTCCCGTCGTCCTCGGGTCCCCAGGAAGCACTATAGATATCTATGTGGTGGGTGTTGAAGCCGAGTGCTTTAGCTTCCACTGCGTCGTTAACGAGGCCGTCTAGCATTCTCACGCCTCCTATGCTGGCGTTGTATGCGATGCCGACACCACAATATAGGTTGTAGGCGACCGCAGCGACTTCGCCGGCACAGCGGGTGCCATGTTTATTATCGCCATTGTCCTGCGGCGTGGGATCCGTGTCGTTTCCATTTATGTCGGTCGATGCCGCCGGGTCCTGGACATTTGTATAAATTCTATATATTTCACAGAAAATGTGGCCATTTAACGCTAAAAATACTAAATATTTATAAATATTTTAAAGAAATGCTCAACCTTTAGTAAAAATAAATTACAGCTGTAAATTCGCGTATAGTAAATTATATAACCACAATCTAGCACAGTAAGTGGTAGTTGAACTTTGAACGTAAATTCAGGTTACTTAATGCTACATAAATAATTCCAATTGTTAGCAGTAAACAGGGCCCATGGCATTATACGTCGCAATCGATAGTGAAACCACAAATGTATCCTGAAATCCCTTGAAAGCAATGAAACTTAAGTAAGTAGGGGGGGGGCTAACTCACCCTATGAGCATTATATAAATGAAGAAGCCAGTACTGTTCCAACGAACTAACTATCCCATAAAATTGGCTTCTATTTCTGAAGCGAGAGCAAATTTGTAAGGAAAATTACGCTATTAAACTTTTCATGCTGGAATAAGCTAAAAAGTCATTTTTGTAACTTTTTAGTTTTGATACTAGAATTTTTTGCGTTAAAGTTTTTTAATATTAGCATACATGCTTTCACTTTTATAAGTTTGTGAAATTATTTATATATTATTTCTTTATTTTATGTAACAATATATTTATATTTAATATGTTTTTTTTTTTCAAATTTTCGAATCGAATTTTATGAAAAATAGTTTTATTTTAAACTGAATTCAAAATATTCCAAACGAAAACAGCCAAAAAAAAATACTTAATACATAGAAACAGTCTATTTACATAATTTTGTATCAGATCCGGGTGATTGGGTTGGATACCATCATCTAGTATCGTTATAACGACGCCCTTGCCGGTGTACCCTTTACGCCACGCGGTCCCGACGTTCATGTCCAGGCCATCTGCGGCACCGCCGTTCTGGAAACCAGACTCATTAGAAGGAATATCAATTATTAAAATGGAAATTCTTCAGATGCCTTGGCGCTGAGTGGTTGTAAAAGCGATGGTTGTTAGTTCGAGATTTACTAAGGGAAAATATTAAGGCAATTTCAATTGTCGCTGTGGGGCAAGGGCACAAGAATGCCACTGAAAATGGTTATAGGCTTGGGATTGGGATGTGCACTTGGTAACGAGCCAAAGCACGACATTAAGTTCTCTCTCAACACGCAATGCCTTGAGAATTCGGCGGAAAGTGGGAAACGGAAATATCTTATTGGGAACGGAGAGTTTAACACTATGTTTCCAAGTTCCCCATGCCCACCCTATACTATGTGCGATATATAGCATGAAGATAGAAAAATATAAAAATATAATGCCATAAACAAAAAAAAACTTGAAATATACATAATACAAAGGACAAAAGTTAGTAACTCAGTTGCGTAGTACAGTTTTATTATTGTATTCTATATAAGCGTTATATTGTATTTCAGGCCATTAAACAATAAAGGAATAGTAACACGCCTTATTAATTTTTCTACCAATGAATATCTAAAAAAATATATTTTATATTTATGCCGGTTCCTCTGTTCGACGCCGAGTGGAAATCGATTATAATAATTTACGTTCAACGTGTTACGTATGTGAGGCTAGTCGCGGCGCAGATACAAGCCTGCGACTGTGCAATGGTTAGGGGTTCGATCGCCCTTTTACGAAATAAAATATTAAATATTTTATTATATCATCCAACGCTCTAGTAAAGAGCCAAAATGCGGCGTTGAGTTACGCCACTCAACAATGCCTTCAGAACTCAGCAAAAATGAGGAATAAAAGCGTCTTAATGGGATGTCTTTACATAGGAAGAAGCTAAAAAAATGTAAAAGAAAAGATATTCAACGTGGTTTTAGAAAACCTAAAATGAAATCTTAATTATATTCATTACGCTGCGCTGCTTTGATAAAAAAAATCGCGGTATTGAGTTCTGGCGCTCAACGTACAATGCCTCGAAATTTTATGGAAAGCGGAGAGTATAGATTTTTGACACAAGGCTCTACTTACTCTGTTAGACGTGGGAAAAAGCGTGACACTAAGAAGACAATGCTTTAAATAACTATTAAGAGAAGCAATTCCGCGCCGTTTGGTTGGATAGAACGTTGCGTTGAACTCCGCGAAAACGCAATATATTTTAGACGAACAAAAAATGTAGAATTTATTAAATCTATAAAAATATGTTAAAATAAATGAAATGCCTATTTATAAACTCAGGCGTCAAAGAATTCAAAGGAAAAAGTAATTGCCTTGTGTTATTAAATTTAATTAATTATTATTTACGGTCGAAAATAATATTTAATTCTGTGAATAAAAATATATGGGGTAATTTTAGGTTCGACCAAAAATAACAGTAATAACCTTAATTATGTTTTCGTTTTAATTGGTCTTATGAATTTAACGCATTCTATTTAAAAATAGGAATAAACATTTCAGTAAAATTACCTATATATATTGCCACTGATAGCGCGAACTTTATATTTTTCTTTAAATATAAAAATTGCTCCAGTTGGATTTGAATCCAGATTCATTATACAAGCTGTAATTCGATTGACAGATCAGCGGTGATCTATGAGTAGGGGACCTCAGTACCTTTCCCTTTTACCCCCATGTATGTTCAGCGATTTTCAACGGTTCAGCAGATATTGGGGAATTTGTGATTATTTGAAAAAAACCGGATTAAACAAAAAATTTCAAATGTAGCCCGACTGTGGGTGTGCGCTCGTGATTTTTTTCTCAATATAGCTCAATATGCCTTTAGTTGAGTGGTGTTGAATTCAACACAATTTTGCCTCGTTACTACAGCAATTAGAAAAAAATATTAAAAAATGATCCAATGCCACGAGAGGGAATTGAACCCATAACCGCCGTGCTTATGCATGCTTGGGATATGTTAATTTTAAAATCTAACCCAACAAATTTCAACACAAGCAAAAATACAAAAAGAAAACTTTAATACAATCACAAACTAATAAAATACTTAAGTACAAAAGACTAAGTTAAATAAAAAGTATCTCATTCCTTAGAGTAGGGCAATAAAGAGATACAATCAGTGCTCGTACATGATTTTGAGGCGAACGAACCCTTCGCGTTGCAGACAAAGAAATTAAAACGGGTGGTATGTTGTAATAGAGAAGAAAGGATTCTTCAAGATATATAATGTTATATGAAATAACATCTAGTGTGGAAGTGTAAACGCGATAGGTTGTGGGTTCAATGAGGAAATGAAATATTTTATATTTTTATTCTCAAAGTGCGGCGTTGAGTTCCGCTACTTGCAATATAACAATTCGGCGGAAAGTGGGGAACGGAAGTTATAGATACAGCGTAAACCTAAAAAACTTAGTTACGCAACTAAAGCATTCGTGCTTAGTGAAGCAGTATAACTAGTAGTGTATTTGTTATACGTTATACGTTGTTATTCACGCTTAACCTATTAACCATTTTCCGCTTTCCGCTTATTTAAGGTAATTAGGTACTACGCTTTAGTTGTTGTATCTCGCAAATATCCAAGGGTAATCCAAGTAAAACCTAGCCTTAATATCAAACTAAAAGAGGATAGATGTAGGTGAAAAAGACTATATATATCATAGGCAGTTGCTTGTAGGCAACCGTGCCTTATTGGAAGGAAACTCGTGGGAAGTATTGTTATTGGGTGACACATATCTCTTATTGCAATTACGTAGAATCTCTAACCAAATAATTAAGAAACATAGATAATATGAGTTTTTATCTTGTTCTTTAAAAAAACGTTAACCGTTTTCGATTTCTAACAATATACTAATTCTACTAACGAATGCGGAAATTTGTTTTTTTTATTTGGAAAATATCTTCCACTTATTTTTATACTACATTTTTATAAAATGTTCCGTATAGAATCATATAAAACTTACCAAATACCATTGTTCCTTGAATAAGGGATCTGGGAACGACGGCATAGACTGTCGTAGCACGTGCCTGGGACGGTGATCCCGTTTTACCCTGCGCAACTCCCTCTGCTGCATCACCCATCTTACCTGTTAACAATGAAAACAATTGATTATTTACTAAGCTTAGGTACTGAAAATTACAAAAAAATCGCTAAAACACCTATTTCTTCCAGGGAACCTTAAGGCATAGGACGTAAAGTGTTGGAGGTGTGAATAGAATACAAAATTTTAAAAAATATACAGTATTAGTAATATATACATATCTACATACAAACTTACATGTAATCGTTAAACTTACATATTATATAAACTGTAGTTTAAAAATGTAAAAGCGAAAAGAATATAAAAGATAAAAGACGCTCAGAATATATGAAAATGTTGTTTTATTAATCGTCTTAAAATTCTAAATACTTAATGATTTAGTCCGTCAGATACTCAAAGGTAAAGCTGTCATAAAGAAGAAAGAAGAATGTAACAGAATACGTACTGAAATGTTTTCGACTCTGCCAGCGATTATTATGTAAATGCAAGTAGCAGTTGTGCTATATATCGATATTTCTTCGATCTGCTCAGTTTAAGTTCGTTGTTGAACTCCGCCAGCCAAAACGAAAGCGAAAAAAACGCGAAGGCGAAGAGTGGTCGGAAAATACAAAAAATAAATCGGATAGTGAATTCTTTGCCTATTTGACAAGTGTGTAAACAACTTACAAGCAATAAATAGATATATAAATATTAGCCAGGAAAATCTTTTAAAACGGATGTTTATTTTCATATTATGATTATTTAACTTAAATGAAAAAACATATAGACTGATATATTCGTAGTTCAATTCAGTTCTTTAATTATGGCGTTTCTAGCCAAATACTGATATAACTGTTCACGAAACTTTTATAATAAGTGACAATGACGTTTGTCATTGTCAAACTTTTTAATTTTCCTTTTAATGGCATAAATAGAAGTATATTGGGCACGTTTGGAATGCCATAATAAAAAAAAACAAGCAAACTAGAAGTATATTTGTATATTTTTCTAACAGAATTAGTCTAATAAAAGGCACAATAATAACGATGAACCTCCTAATAGCTTCTAATAGATATTCAATGCTTTCAAAGCTAGTACAGTCTGTCTATATATAATATTGCTTGTCTATATATAACTTTCATATAGTTTGGTATAGTGCAATATTATGTATAGACAAGACTATTCGCTTTGAATTAATGTAAGATGCTAAACTTAGAAGTTCGTTGGTGTTATTTCGGCTATAAACAAGATTTAGACATTTCCTATAGCTAAGAAGTAAGAAGCTAGTGTTAAAACACTCCGTTCTCCAAATTACAACCTAAATTTCAGACTGCATATTGATTGGCGGAACTCAACGTGGAACTTTATGTTCGCGAAATAAAAGTAATTCATAATTGAAAGGAATAATATAGTATAGCTACACCCAACCAAGGCTTTGTCTATATAATATTGTAACATATCCTTTTATAGCATTGAACTCGTTGAGTTGAGTTGAGAACGTTACTCATTGAGTTCCACTACTTAACATATAAAGCTTCAAGAATTCGGCGGAAGGTGAGGAACGAAAGTGTCTTAATAGAAGCAGAGTGTCTTAACACTGGGTCCTCTCTGCCTACTCTGCTCCTTGCGGGATACAGTATGAAGTAAAAAAATAAGGGTTCTTGTTTTCCTCAAAAAGTACGGAACCCTAAAATATTGAGACCTTACTTCTATATTAAGCTCTTGTATAAATTAAAATATATATGACATCTAAGATTCCACCTTGACCCAAGTTACAGTGTACGAGACAAACCACTGCCCTTGAAATTTCTCAACTTAACCCCACTACATTATTCATGAAGTAAAAGCTTGGGATGTGTGTAGAAAAAAGAAAAGATATACATTTTATGAAAGAAAAAAATAATTAGAATTCTGCGAATGATAGTACTTTCATCGCTATAATATGTTAGATGAAATATTTTTTTTAATAACAAGTTTTTATGAGCTTATTAGTCACAGTTGCAGTGGTCTACAGTCGTCTATAAGAGAAATAATTAATTTTCCTCTTTATAATAATTATGTATATTTGAAATACTCTCTGACTATAAATAAATCTAAAGTTTCAAACTCAGCTTTTAGTTTGATTTTCATACTATAATTTTATGAAGATAATTTATTTTCCCATTCTGTCAGAAGAAAAATAAGCTTATGGATATTCATATAAAATTTTATAAAGATATCTCCAATAGATACCGAGGAAATAAATTTTAACGTTAGGGGTTGTTACCCCCTTAAGGGGTTAAGGGATAGAGACAACATTTTTTATGGATAGATAACTAATTGGGATAAAAATCAATACAATCATAGTAAAAATATTGATTAGAAGCCAGTGCAGCATTCCCGTACTTCTCCTGCTGGACTATATTTTAGTATCATTTCAAAACAATTTTTCCATACTATAGAATAACATTTTAAAAATTGTTATAACAAACACTTACGCTATTATTATTCATAATTACTATAGCGGCGTTAAGTTTCGCAGCTTAACATGCATGTTAAGTTGCGAAACTTCAACTACATATATATAACTATAATATCTCGAGAATTCGGCAGAAATTGGAGAACAGGTAGTGTTTTAACACTAGGTTCCCAGGTTCCAACTGCCTACCCTGCTTCGTGTAAAGTACAAACCCACCAGCAATATGCGTGTTATCTTTTATTTAGCTCGTTAATTTCATATACATTACTAACGTGTTTTATTAAATTACTAATAGCGTGATAGTGAACCTCACTTTGTTTACTTTTACACGTTTTAGCTTTAGGCCGTATAACAAGATTAATACGTTAAATAGTAGGTAATTTTAAATTTATAAGGCCTTCGTAGCTCAGTGGCACAGCGTTTGGCTGTAAATGCGACGGTTGTTGGTTCGATTACAGCTAGGCTGAATGAAATACTTAATATTTGCATTTCCTCATTCTAGTAAAGAGGCAAAAAGGTGACATTGAGCTCTACAACGCAATATGCAATGCTTGAAGAATTTTGGGGAAAGTTGGGAACAGAAGTGTCTTAATAGGGGCGGAGTGTCTTAACATCAAGTTCCCAGGTTCCCTCTGCCTACCCTGCTGAAGTGTGTACAATATTATAAGGTAACCTTATCTATATTATTAACAATATTGGCATAAAAACGCTTTAGGCTGGTTTGTACCATCTTTGACTACGATAACTAGAATCTACTTTAAATAGTTGGAATATTTGAGTTACCTGATGGAATGTAAAGTGTTCGTACATAACATTGCTCGACTTAGTAAGCGCTTCGAATGTTCCACATAAACATTCTTCGATTAATTCTATTATACATGTTTAAGACCTTTTTTTTAATTCACGCTTTATTCCTAACATAGGGTGCATAGAAAATAGTATCTCTATCATCTCTTTGGCTTCGTCTACTATCATCAATCTCTTCTTCTGGAAATGACCTCTGGAAGTCCTAATGTTATTTACGTGAGTTCCTCATCATTGACTGTGGTTCTACTCTCGAAGGTCAAGTGAGGTCTTTTATTATTCTATCCTTTACTGCTCCTACTACTCTATTAGATTATTATTCCTACTAAAAGTACTGATAACATTCGTAGCTCTATCAAATCATTATTATAATTTTAATTATATAAACAAAACTTCTAAAATATACTAATATATTTGAAATAATCTTATCTCCTTTATACTGTTACTTATCCACAAACGAAAATCAACCAATTCTGAACACTTTCCAACGTAGAAAACAAAAAAAGCATCGATAACGAAATTTGTAAGGCGTTTGTTTCTATAATAAAATTGTAGCACGCAAATCTCATTTTATTTGCCAAATTGAGAAGATCTCAAATAAAATAATATTACAGATTGATCGGAAGTTTCCTTTTCGGAAGCGATTGCCAAAACACTCTAAACTGGTACTGTTGTTATTTAATTATGGTTATTGTTGATATTTGGTATTAACTGTAAATATTAGAGCTAGTCTTTTCTCTATTTTATGTAATAGGAGCTTTAAGGCTTCTTAAAGATGTCCGTTTCCTCTAAGCATTGCTTTTTTGTCTTTCGATATGCAGTGTCTCGAAATTATTGTAAGAAAGGTAAAGGATGGAATGTCTTATACCACAATAACATACAATATGTGGTAGATTCATTAAGCATAGTAATATGCTGAATCAGTTAACAATCTTTGATATTGTACGAAGATCAGCTCAAAACACTCCGGAAATGTTTGTCTAGATTAAGCAAAAGAAATATACTAACTATGATTAGAAAAACATCATTAAGGCATTATTTAATTTTGGAAAAATATAAAAATATAAGTAAAACAATATTTAAAAAAGTGATGTAAAATTACACAGATTTGTTATATAACGAAAAAAACTCGGAGAACTCAATTTTTTATATCTATTTAACTTCGACACAGCTATTAAAACTGAAACGTTACCGTTTTCAATAAATCTTTATTGAATAGCTTTAGCTTTTGAAGTATTCAGATTTTTTCGCTTTTCAATTAACAGAAGTTTTGGTGGCACAGTTTGGACGAGGCCGGCTAATCGCTTTGATTTAGGTTCGATTTCTTGCTAAATCATTATAATTTGGTGTAAATAGATTGTCGTGAACGCTTTTAACTTTATATCACGCTTATAGCAGGGAACTAAGGAACCAATTGTTGTTATCTTCTAATCCTTCGTGTTGAGTAAAGAAATTCAATTACGCGTTTTGTCTTATTACTAGAGCAAGCCAATGAAAATAATTAATTCCCCCAACTGGGAATCAAACCTGTAATAGGTTGTTTACAATCAATCTCTATGCCTCTGTATCAAGATACTAATATTTGAATATTAAATGTGAAATAAAATCCCCAATTCCTCAAACCCAACTCTTATTTGAAATGAATAAGAAACTCAGTACGTATTAAGCGAAATCCTCATACTCTCAGCAGGATTTCGTTTACGCGATTACATTCACTTTGCTCGTTTCTTTTGTTTTTTATTATTGAAATAATAATATTTTCCTTTTTATATATTTCTAACTGAGTTGTATTGAAATAAAACATTTCATTTTTTTATTATGCTCAACAAGCAATATCGTTTTTGTCTCATTTTTGTATGTACTATACATATATGTATAGCATATAATAGGGTATCTCTACCTATCTGGAAATCTAGTGTTAAGATACTCCATTCTCACTAAGACACTTCCGTTCTTCACTTTCTGCTTCTGAGGGTTTTGGGTTTTCTTTATTTACCCTGTTATGTAAAAAAAATAAAGTAGATACTCTAAATGTATATAATATAAATGTGGAATCTTTTTACATACCTGGGGATCATTTTTCAGACGATTTTCAAAATGTCTGCTCGCGTTTACAGATCTTTTACTTATGTGTGGATGTGAAAATAGGAAAAAATGCTTTAAGCTCCCAATCTGTAACAAAAACAGAAATATTTAAATTAAAAAAATATATTTTGTTAGTAGAAATAAATATAAGTATAAAATGGGCATTGTCATTAATTTAATGCCGCAACTGTGTTCTCTGTGTTAAGTGTTCCCCCACTCAACTCCGAATACCTCAAGAATTTGGCAGAAAGTGTGAAATAGAAGTGCCTTAATGGGAACGAAGCTTATTAACACTAGGTTACCAAATTTTCTCTGCTTACCCTGCTTTAAACGGAATAGACTAAAGTGGTATTCTAGTATGTTATTTATTTTGAAATTTTACATAATAAAAAAATTATAATAAAAATAGTCTGTAGTATTATATTAGATGTAAATTAAAAAATATATAAATCATAATAAAAACAAAATATACCTTGATTTTACTTGTCTAGTTTAAAAAGATTTTGCGACTCGGCACCATTTATCGATCTCGAGAACTTATTTATATACTTATCCATTAAAAAACATAAAAAATGACCATATATGGTATTACAAAATTACTTGAAATAAATAACTTCCCTACCATATAGAACTTATTACGTCGCTAAGTAAAAACAAGCTAGCACTATTTTATATAATTACCGAGTTAAAGCGGACCTATTTATCTAATTTCGGACATTTTAATTCACCCAGCAGCAGTAAACAGCAGTTGTTTGGCACGGACCGACGGTTCAAAACATTTTTGGCTCGTACCTACAACGTATATACATACAAAATGAAACGTTGGAAGTTTGGTGAAATTGTCCAAATTGCGAATTGCAATCAAGAGGCAATTGCGATTTGTCAAAATGTTGGAATAAAAGTCTTTTGGCTGTCTAAGTGTTATCTTTTTAAGATAAAGATGAATGTGAATGCCAGTCGTTGAGTATAGGCACAAGCGTGTGATTGTATGTGCGACAGGTTGTGGGTTCGATTCCTACTCGAGGACATGAAGTATTTAATCATTTCATTCCTTCGATCTGGTATAGAGGCAAAGTGCGGCTTAGAGTAAGAGAAAGTGATAAACGGAGTGTCTCAACACTACAATATAATAACATTATAATAAAGTTACCTTAAAAATACCTGGCAAGTAAAAACTTAGTAACTTTTTAATGAAAACATTAAGCAAAGAGAAATTAGAAAAAGTCGCTCTCTCCTTCGGCCACATACATATTATATGAGAAAACGTCTGGTAATATTGTTTGAAAAAGTATGACAGGTCTGCATAAAAATTATATTTAGAGAAATTTCAAGTCTAATTGACAATTTGACTGTAATAATTTGGATATTATTTCAAAATTTATAAAATATAAGAAATAAAAGAAAGTCTTTTATATCATTTTTAATAAATACAAGAATTTGTGCACAAAGTTTTATCATAATCGGTTGAGCAGCTTAGGCGTTAAAGCGTAACAAACAAACTTACATTCACATTTACAACATTAGTATGATAAGTATGATTAAGTGGGGATGGGGGGAAAAAAAAAGGTACGTAGGTACAACAAGGGAGCGATATTAAATATTTACATTTTGGTTCAAGTGGACGCTTCGAGTTGTTACAAGGGATTATACTTTTTGTTCATTTGTTATACAAATGTTTTAACTTGGAAAAGAATGAAATAATTCAAAAGTAAAAATATTTTTCCACTATTTACATAGTATTAGCATGAGACGTTTTTGGCTTAGTTGTATATGTCTGACTGTGATGCATGGTTTTAAGTTCGATTTCCATTTAATTTTGTTCATTTCTCAATATCTCGACAATCAGCCAAAAGTGTAAAAAATAACTATCGTTAAAAATAAATATAGGTTTCTTTTGACAACAAGGCTATATTATGTGAGATGCAGTATGAAGCTATAAAAAAGTACAGATTACACCTCGTTATATTTATGATTTTTCTTCGAAAAAAGAGGTTTTCCGTTTGATACGTACTCGTTTATATGTGATATTCAGAATGAAATAATATTTCTAATGATCTATTTAGGGTTCCAAGCACGTCAGCAAATTTTGTAAGTGTATGTTTGTTTATAAATCCCTCAGAACAAGGAATAGTGTCAAGATCTTCCTTTTCGTTTTAAATGTTATTTCAACTTAGAGAACAATTCAAGTTACATTAAAATCAATTCAGTAGTTTTGGGGATATGAGGATCCACACGTTTCCAGAGAGGCATGTAAACTGCGCTCAAAAGTATTTTGACAAATTGACATTTCTTCGAAAATTACTTTTTTTACTTATGTTTTATGGAAAAACTAGACGCTCATAAATATTTTGATAACTAATCAAATTTCAATTGCTAATAGTATAAGTAGGCCAGTCGAGGACAGTCGTAGCGCAGGGCTACCAAGTATGACTACATGATAAACTCAACAGGTTGTGGGTTCGATTCCCATTCGGGAAATGAAACATTTAATATTTTAATTCCTTCACTGTGGTGACGAGGTAGACGAGGTAAGCCGCGGAAAATGGGAAACGCAGTGCCTTAACACTACGTTCCCTCTACCTACCCTGTTGTGTGTAAATTAATTAAAATAGTATAATTAAAAAGCTTAGTCTTAATACATAAAATAAAATGCCTTTTATAATATCTCCATTTCGAATGAAAGTACTATTATAAATAAATAAAAAAAATAAATATATTTTAAAACAATTTCAACATAAAGGTATAATATTAATAAATCACAAAAACCCATAAATCTATTATTATTTTTTCCTATACTATTAAAACCAGTGGCACCTGCTGTTTCATTTTATTACTTGTAATTTAGATTAGGCCAAATGTAATTGTCAGGTTAACACGAACTGATTGGCATCTAGCTTTGGTAACACGATAAGGGCGTAGCATTCACCATAAATACTGTTACAATTAAAAATAAAGAAATTATTACTTTTAGATTTAATATCTATCATTTATAGGTTCCGGTCTAGGTTCCCGCTGCCTACCTCTCCTATTTGCGTTATAGAACGTGAAGCTATAAAAAAGAAAACGCGCTTTGTCTACAAAAGAGAGATCGAGAGAAAAAAAATCTTCCTCCGAGTTTAATCGAACCTGCTAAAACCACAATCGGACTCTGTTCCTACGCCATAATGACTTCTAAGACCACTCGCGTAGTCATCTTACATTTGTATAAAATTAATCATTAAATTTGCAGCTACTAAGTCAATTTCATTTTTTTCTAATTTAAAAGTTATTTCGCTACTTTATTAAAATTTTAATGAAGCTTCGCTCACGCTATTAATAAAATAATTTTGCTAGTTTTCTTTATTGCCGTTTTCTTTCATAATGAGATACAGTATTAAATTGTAATTCTTGTTTGAATTAACTTTAATTTGACTTATAAAATCATAATATAGTACCTTGACCTAGTATTTAAATGTTATTTTTAATAATTGAAGCCAGTCCAGCCTGATTTCAACTCGAAGAAAAGTATTTAATATTTTCATTTCTACGCTCTAGTGTAGAGGCAAAATGCGGTGTTTAGTTACGTCATTCAACACAGATCGCCTCCATGATTTGGCAGAAGTGGAGAACGAAAGTGTTTTAATTGGCACAGAGTATCTTAACACTAAGTTCCCAAGATCCCTGTGCCTACCCTGCTATATACAGGATGCTGTATCCCGTAATAAAGCTAAAAAATAATAATAATGCATATTTTAATAGAATGATCAACAACTATAGATCAGTTAGGAGGCTCCTCGCCTTTATATCGGTGGCTCAGATTTGGCATTGAACTCTGCCATGCAATATCTTGAATTTAGGCGGAAAGCGGAGAAACTATCTTAACCGGTCAATATTTTATCATAACCCATAAAAATAACAAACAAATAGCCCAAATAAAATGTCAAATAACGTAAACTGGTTATTCTTACCACTAAATAAGCAACCATCAGTCATTTCCTTGCCACAATTTCCGTACTGTTTCACCAGCAAAAACGAAAATTATAGTAATTTAAATAAAGACCTGCAATTGCTAGAAATAAACAAAACGTGGGTCCTAAGCACCCATTGTTATAACATGACCAAGTTTCTCGGAAAATTTTGCATAATTGTACCGTAGAATACAAAGTAGAATAGAAGTACGTAACATGCTCGTTTTTCAAATAAGTTTAATTTCTTAACTAAAAAAGGTATCGATTTGTCTGTAGCGTTTGATCTCGTTGACTGAACTCCGCGTTCGGCCAAAGTCTTCAGTTTTATAATATTAGTATTTATTTTTTGCTTATCATTGGGCTTTCGAATTGGGCAATGAATATAAGGAAATATGAAGAAGTTAAGGAAGGAAGGGAATTAAACGTAACCATTTTTTTTTAAATAAATTAATTAAGCTATCTGCGGCGTACAGCGTGAAGCTAAAAGCAAGTTATTGATCCAGTGTTTATTTATTTAACTTATTTTATTTTCTTTGGGTAAGGTGTTCTGAGCGTGCAAAATTCAGTCTCTATTTCCTTATTTTTTGCTTATGGTATTTCTATGAGATTATTTTAATTGTTTTTTTTATCACATTCAATAAATATCTACTTCATACCACTTCTACAATAATTTTTATTCAAATGTACAAAAGAAATTTCATGACTGACTAAAATTAAATATAAATTTTGTATGACTTGTTTTATTTAATCGAAGCCAATAGAGCTTTCGTTGGCCTTAGCTATTAACGATGAAACAACTGTTATCTATATTTATTCGTACTGTATATAAATGTTCTATTAATTACAGTTTATAAATAATAGAATATTTACTCTATTATAAATAAATTAAATGTTTTTTATTCTCAGCTTTCTGTTCGAGTTTTTGACATTGTTTTTTAAGTCACTGCAACTCAACGCTACGTTTTGTGTGGTTTGTTGATGTTTTTTTCCGGGAAGCCCCGAAAGTCCGAGGGAAGTCTGAGGGAACCTTGGAACCTAATTTTAAGATACTCTATTAAGATACTTCCGTTTCCCACTTTTCACTGAATTCACAAGGCATTGTGTGGTGAGTGGCGTAGCTCAACACGCATTGCCTCGAGTGCCTCGAATTATATTTTATTTATCAAAGATTTAACGAAGTCACCACAACGAAAATAATATTTTTTACTTTTTCTATATCTATATATCTAATTTATTATGACGGTTAATTCTGTTCTAATTCAAGAAGCAATTGTTGAATGCCGGGGTCAACTTTGTTTTACCATAGCAAAAAAAATATATATTTCATTTCTCCAAATAGGAAAAGAACCCACAACCATTGCTTATGTATAAAGTCCTCAACTAATATAATTTTTATGCGACATATATAAAAAAGACAATATAGTGTTACACACGCATAAAGTACTTATTCCACACACCAAAATCTCATTGATAGGCAAAAGGCTTAGCTGCTTAACGCAGATCACGCGCCCCTTCGCGTTTTTGATAAAGATTAGTAAGCGAATACGTTTTATCAACCGACCTTATTACTTCTTGTAAAGTATGTAAAAAGATGCATATTACTCCTTTTTAGCTTTATGCATTTAGTAGAGGAGGTTAGAGAGAACCTAGTGTTGAGACACTCCGCTGTTAACTTTCCGTTTTGTTTTATTTGACCGAGAAAAAATATGATAATTATTCATCGAGTAAGTACAAGTACAAATAACATCAAAAGTTCATCGCACTTGTCCAGACTTGGGCAGAAAGTGGTGGGTAAATAGAAAGTAGATACAATAAAGTAAAAAAAAAAAAAAAATCATTTTCATAAATATCTAATGTATAGCTTAGAAGGTTTTAGAATATTATCAACTATTTTTAACTTAAAGCTAATTTAATTCGTACTTCAAAGGCGTTACTGAAAGCCCGACACATAGTAACGTGATACAGCACCGATACTCAAGTTCCAGTGCAGCGTTCAGGTATCTCGCATAGAGGAAACTTCACAAACAATCTCGATATACTTGATCTGATACCTCTAAACGTTAGCGTCTTAGACAAATATAAACAAAGTCTACTGGGTGATCGGAAGAAAATGGATGAATAGTTCGATTTTAGACCCTAATTTATCGCCATCGTTGGGTTGTGGAATAATATTTGACTGAGAGGATTTTTCAAGCTTCAAACTGTATCCCACACCTAGGAAGGTAGGCAGAGGGAACCTGGGTACTTTATGTTAAGACATAACGTTCTTATTAAGACACTTCCGTTCCGCGTAGGCATTGCGCGTTAAATCAATAAAACCCCAAATCTTCACTAAGGAAAACAAATATATTGCTAAAATGATCCGCGAAGCTATTGAATAACAAAAACAATCAAATTTCAATCGAGAGGACGGCTGGACGTTTTCTACCACCTGATACCAGAAGGCAAGATGCAGTCAGCTCATTCTGCAAGAATCCAGGACAGTACTTACGCAAGGTGGTTAAGAAATCGTTGGCGGTAGTCTGATATAATAATTATATCAACTGAAAGACGAATACCGACTGAGTCTATTCGTGACCACGGACTACTGTAAAGTGCAAAAACTACCCAAACCGGAATCACGATATTCACGTATACTTTTTAATGCGCCAGAAATACTGTCAATGTGCATTTCTAATATGTATTTAATCTATATATATAAATAGTGTTGCCGATCGATAGTTGTCCGATAGTAGGACTATCGATATTTTAATCGATAGTATCGATATTTCGATAGTATCGACACTATTGATAGTTCAAAAGAGTACAATACTATCTACTAGTTAGAAAGATATCGATACTATCGATAGTATCGATACTATTGAATTTCTAGGAAACGATAGTATCGATAGTATCAATAGTATCGATACTATCGATACTATCGCAAATTAGCATAGCCTTTTTTTAGATTAAAACTATCGATTGTGAAACAATCGATAGTTTGGCAACGCTATATATAAAATCGAAAAGTCACTCACTCATCACGAAATCTCAGAAACTACATGTGCTAGGAATCTCAAATTTTGCATAGGAGTTACTTATATGACGTGGGTGCTCGCTAAGACGGGAATTTGTGATATTCGACTTCTAAGGGGTTGTTTTTGGGGTTGAAAATTTGTATGAAACTTCGTTACTACAAATGCTATGAGTCTCAAATTTTGCATGGACGTCCCTAGGACGTAGTGATGGAGACAGAAATTAATAATAACATAGTTCACGCAGGCGAAGCCGCGGGCGGGCCGCTAGTAAAAAATATATGAAATTAATAATTTCCATTTAAAAATAAAATTCCTTACCGCCATAGTAAATTCCACTGTTTTATCTTGTCAGCGAAATTGCGGCA
>JAEBDU010013306.1:0-30498 GCA_016802625.1 Heliconius numata | reverse complement strand
CGCCATAGTAAATTCCACTGTTTTATCTTGTCAGCGAAATTGCGGCACGGAATATAGGTAAATCATTTTAACAAAAACAGTTCCGGTAATCCACCTGCAACCGCGAGCTCTGCAATGCGCGCCGTTGATAAATGAAAGGCGAAAATATTATATACAGATATTTTCCAATGAAAATATATGTAATATAAAAGAATATTTTAATGTAATTTCATTCATATATATTTCATTAATATTAACAACGTTTTTAATTACAGCGGAATTATTTAAACTGTTTGAATAACGTATTTACGAGTAATACGGTTACTTTGATAATTATAGTATGTAAAGATAAATGTAGGTCAAAGTTAATATTATAGAAATGAAAGATATTCACTAATTATTATAATTATATGAGACCATTGTGGCGCAGGACCTCAGCATCTGATTTTAAGCACGGCGGTCGTGGGTTTGATGCTTACTTGGGGAATTATTTTCATTTCGTCACTCTGAGCTCTGGTAAGATTTTTTTTCTTTCATATTGGCAGGTCTCACGTCGTGCCAAATTTCGTAGCTGTAGTAGCGTGGGAGCATGGTATAAGTCTTGATTACGCGATGAATTTCAAACTCGAACATAAATACTTGTACCTTTCGAATGCGTTGACTTAGAAACTTAATTATTTCTATGCCTTAAGGGACCAAACACTTGATATTAATATTTGACACTCATTTCAGCTTAATATCTGACATAAGAACAGACAAATAACGCATTGATACTATGAGGGTCGGTTTTTGCCTTTTGATATACGGATCCCTAAAACCCACACAACACTATCTATTAAAATGAGCAATAAAATTAGGTTTATTAGACGAACAGATAGAAAAGCAGGTAGATGGACGGACGAATAAGGGAGTTTTATTATACTTTATTACTAGGGTCCCGTTTTCCGTTCCCTTTGGGTACGGAACCCTAAAAATTATTATCGCGCAAGTACAGAAAAGTGGGAAAATTCTCCGTATTTCACTTTCCGCCTTATAACGGGACATTGCGTATTAAATGACGGTTTATCACTACAGCTGATAGCAGAATGATATGAAAATATTTAATTATCCCATATGGACATCGAACTCACACCCACCGAGCTACATTCAAAGACTTGATCCATTGCCCCTTTAACCTGATATTGACATCAAAAAATTTCTATTAAATTATATAATTATATCTAGAATATCATGGAGTAGCTTTACTCTTGCAGTACGGCTTCATTTTACTGTCTGTGCGTGACTTTTAATCTATATAGTCAGTTAGACTAAAACGAATGTGACCGTTTCCATAGAATCAAAGGTATCTCATTAGTAAAGCCTCTGGACTAAATTCAAACATGCAAAGACTAATAAAAGAGCCTATTATAGTCCACTGACATCGTTTGGCATTAACTTTATGTGAAGAATTTTTTTTTAAATTATTTTCAATTTTTATCTCCGACATCGTACATCCCAATACGTGAAAAATATGGAGATAAATGACTTTTTAATTAAATTTTTAGCACCATTTTTATAAACGAAATGAGTTTCTTATATACATTATTAAAAATACTTAAAATTAGATTTTCCACTATTATCTCTAAAAAGGCAATGAATCGAAAATTGGAAAATGGACCTATATGTGGGATGCAAAATAATGCTAAAAAATCCATCGAAAAATTAACTAATGAAACTTATATAAAATAAAGTAATTTCCTAACCCGATTCTATATTATATTTATTTATACCTGCAGAAATTTCTAAAAAAATATAAATTTCAAGTCCATAGTATTAAAAAATCTAATTACAGCACGTATTTCTAACATGAAAAGTGTATTTTTATAATAAATGATATAAAAATTGTTTATACCTCAATGAAAATATTTCTCCAGTCTCGAGTCAGTTTTGAATTCAGATTACGCTCCCATTTTTGTTTTTAATCTTAATAAAATCTTCAGCTTCGGGCTAAATATAACAAGACTTGTATAAAGCTTTTGTATGAGCGGCCTTAATTTTTTGTTACGGTCATTCCTTGTTACGGAAAGGTATAAGATTCGATTTCAGACTATAGCAAATATTTTTCATTTACACAATCCTTCTGATATATAACTTGGTATTTCCAAAACTGTAAAATTAATTATTTGTTTCTGCCACTGGTTGTAGCGTGATATCATGTTATAGGGTCGATAAATATGATATTTAACTCAAGAACGAAATCATTTCGAACTAATAATTCTTGATTGTAAATGCGACAGGTTGTGGGTTCAATTCCCACTCAAGCAAATGTAAAAATTTATATAAAAATATATTTATTTTTCGTTTCTGCGCTTTGGTGTAGAGGCAAAAAATAGCGTTGAGTTACGCCACTCAACACCCAATTCCTCCGAAATTCGGCAGCGGCAGCGGAGTGTCTTAACACTAAACTCCCTTCGCCTATCCTGGAAATGCCGTATACAGCGTGAAGCTTATAAGTTTATAATTTTTTTAAACAAAATAAAGGAAAACTCAACTACCTAAATTGAAAGTACAGTTGTATTTCGTGTAGCGAGCGAAGGTTGACGTTGACAAAATGAGCTTTTTTAAAGCTTCTAAAATGTAAACTTTAAATTAGGTCGTGATTTTTCTAGAAACACGAACAGGGACATATGAATTACCATTTTAATATAGATGTTGATTTAAGCTTGATAACATTATGTTCGCATTACTTATTAACTGAAACCGTCTTTCTAAGAATGCATAGTAAATATTATAACTGTCAAAGTGTGTGAGGTTATACGTTTGTTCCACTTTAACGCAACAACTACTAAACGGATTTTAGATGAAAATTTACATTTACACACTTATACATCAATATAACACATAGGCTTCAATTTATGTAAACATTTTTTATATTTGGCTATAATAATGCAGATATATATAGAGATATAAATTTAAGCAGGCGAAGCTGCGAACGGGTAGCTACTGTATTTTAAAATTGTCAGTAATATTTTTTATCAAAATAAAATTAATTTAATCAGCTTCACGCTGTATCCCGCTTACAGCAGGGTAGGCAGAGGAAACCTAGTGTTAAGTATAAGATAAGACACAAAATATTTATTTACATTTATGTTTCCATTTCTTCGCTCTGGTGTCGAGGCAAAGCGCGGCGTTGAGTTTTGCCACCCAACACGGAATGCCTCCAGAATTCAGCAGAAAGTGGGGAACGGAGTGACTTAACACGAGGTTATCTATCTATATGCATCTTTACGATATAGGCAGTAATAGATAGCGGAGGAACTTAGCCGTAGCTTCTCTTTGCCCGCGTCTATTGTATGCGTAAATCTAACAAAATTAAACATTAAATAAAATACATAGAAATAAGGTATCAAAAAACATGAATTTCTATAAAAAACAAGAGATTTCTTAGTAAGTAAACGATGAAAAAATATTGAAAGAATCAACGTAGGCAATATTCGCAAAGGGTCGCATTTATTTACAAATGTTCTGAATTGTTAAACAGTGGCCGAATAACGCTAAAGGCTACAATATTTATTGACTCATAAAAATATTAATAACATATGAAAAACTTTATTTACGTACAACTTCCCGCGGCTCTCCCCAGCGACGTGGACCTAGGGGTAGGGTGTATGAAAAATTGAACGGGACCAGATTTTCCTTATGAAAATATTTCTTGTTTTAATTGAGTCGTTTTATCTGTACTCAATTAAAACAAAAAGTCTTATAAGTATTTTTTTTCTTATGTTATTTGTGTTCGATTAAAACAAAAAACAACTTATAAGAAAATTTGTGTTTTTTTAGTGTTTTATTAGATAACAAAGATATTTTTTTCTAGGGGTGATGGCTATGGGTTTCTTTTCTAGATTTGACTCGAGAGAATGAAAAATTAAATATCTTCATTTACTATGATTTTTAAGTTATAAATCTTCTTTTTTATTCAAAAATCTTCTTTTTTATCTCCTCACAACCTCACCCCCTTCTGTGCTATAGTAGGTACGATGACAAAATATTCTGTTTGATAGAAGCGGAACATAGTTAAACCCCGACTTGAAGAAATTACATTTTTTCATTTCTCCGCTCTCACGAGGCAAAGAGCAGATCTGGGTGAGCAATTCTCTCCGTATTATGTGCGGGATGTATACAGCGTGAAGCTATAAATCATCACTTATCATGTGTTTTTTGCTTATCCTAAATATTTTGGAATAGGTGTATTTTTATAATCAAAGATATAAAGAGCTGTAACTCCGTTTTATAGTATTCAGATACTTGAATTCAAACCTCGAAGTCATTTGTTATATCACTTTTATTTATTTTGTTCTATAGATATACAGATAGATCTATAGCTGCTTATATATAAGAAAACTTTAAAAAATCAGATGTAACAAAACACCCGTATATAATAGTGTAGATACAGGGAGCCTAGTGTTGAAACACTCCGTTCCCGACGCACAGAACGTCTAATGTTCGAGAGTTTTGTCTTACCACAGTGAGAAACCGAAAATAATTAAGCTTCCCGACTGAACCCTCTACCATCGCGTTTACAATCAAACATTAAACGTTGCGCTACAACGGACACTAAATAGAATAAAATAACATAATATTGTATTATATTTCATACAAAATAAATATACACATCAATTTCTTTATAATTTCAAACCAAATCCAAAGTAACTAAGATAATTTAATTTATATTCGTACATTTGAGTTTACTTTCAAAGTTAGCGTTAACTTTAAATTAAGTTAACTGTACTATACCTACCCATCGAGATCGTATGAGGGTTTGGGATAATTTAGTAGGGGATCTAAATTGATAATTTTGTACAATAATATACTGTTATTTGCTTTTGCTTTCACTCTCTCTCTCTTCCTCTCCTTTCTTCTTTCGTGGTATTTTACATTTGACATTTGTCAGCTCAATGCTTTTTCTTATATAGAGAAAACCTAGTGCCAAAACACTCTTTCTTTTCTTTCTGTGTGAATTTAAAATTGTATGCTTTGAAAAGCGAAATCCGTACTGTAGTTTATCTTTTCAGTACGGGCAGTGAGCTGTGGTCCACTGTGCAATAATGACCTAGTTTTAAATTAACCTTTTTTAACTTCACTCTGTAACCTGCAAATATAGCAGGATAGGCAGAAGGAACCAGAGAATTTAGTGCTATGTCACCCATTAAGGACTTCCGTTCTCCACTCTCCGTCAAAATTTCGCAGTATTGCGTCTTAAGCAGCGATTCAACACCACGATTTGCTTCCTAAACAGAGTGAGGAAGTGAAATTATAAAATACTTAATTTCTCCGAGTGCGAAATCGAACCTACAGCCGTCGCGTTTATAACTTTAGAATACGATACTTGAAGGTAAAACAATGAAGAATATATTTTTTGCTATTTACTTTATATTTACTTTAGTATCTACATACAAAACTAACAAAGTTTAAAGATTTTTTTTCTATTTAGTCGATATATTTATTCATTTAACATTAAAAATGTATGCTAAAATATAATATTAATTGCATACAAAGTTTCAGTTTTGTTGATCTAACTAGTCTCATTAATGATGAGTGTGAAAGGCAGAGGAGAAAGGGGTCAATTGTCAGTCAAGCCCACTCGATTTTTAGGTCGAAGTGATACTAGCTCAAGTGAGTAAAGCTATTGATTTGTTTCCCACTAATTCTATTTTCGCTGTTTCATGGGACTTACAGATAAAATTTGTGTTTGAATATCCAATTTGAATGTATGGAAAGGTTATTTTAGTAATGTATATATGAATTTATGTAGAATTTTTGAGAAATGATTAAATTCTTAATATTAATAATAATAAAAAATCAAGTTGTACAAATTGTGCATCAAAAGTTGGCAGTAATAAATAAGTTAATACAAGATAAGCCCCACCCATACTATCAATACGTACCAAAACCTGTGTTGGAGAGCCCCAATTGCAAGATGTACTATGATAGAGCAATTCTAACTGACAAAACAATACACTACAATAGACCTGATATAACATTTATAGACAAAATAAATAAACAAACATACTTGATAGATATCACAATTCCGAATACCCATAATCTGCAAAAATCTATAACAGAAAAAAATAATAAATACACAGAATTAAAAGAAGAAGTTACAAGAATATGAAAAATTAACAAAGTATATATTGTACCATTGGTGCTTTCCAGCACAGGAGTTATACCAAAAAGTCTTTTACACTATTTAGAGCAGATAAAATTATCTATAAACATATACATAACTATGCAAAAAGCCGCAATCCTTAATACTTGTAGCATTGTCAGGAAGTTTTTACAGGAAGACATTACTTCCCAACCAATTCCAGGAAATGGACCACACTTGGCTTGAAGCTCGTGGGGTTCATATTAACCGAAATTATATTTCGAGAAAAAATATATATAAAAATAAAATAAAATAATGCGTTCTTAGCAAAATTTGTGATGACCTTTTTCCTTTAACGAATAAAAAATTGAAGGTCTGGAGTATGTAATGAACAACTCAAATTTGATTAATTCAAAACGGTTTTTGAATTTACGGTTTTAAATACTTGTTACAATCTAGTAATTATGTTTTTTTTCTTCAGTTTATGCGTAGTATTAAGACTCTTTGAAACATACTATCCGCCGAATTCTGAAAGCATTCGCAAGAAATTAAAACACAAGTGGAAATTGAACCTACAACCTGTTGTGTTTACAGACACACGCTTGTGCTCTTGCACCAAGACTGACCTCCTTGTAATGTGCACAGTAATATTGTGCAATATATCCATTTAACGAAATATATTACAAGCTTGATTGCTTTATTTTTCTATTATTAGAATATTGAAACAGTAGAAAATCAAAGAAATTTTTGTTTGCGCCATTTTTGTCACTCTTCCTCTCGACATACACTAAGCATGTTCTTAAATGCAACGGCATATATTTTTATTTTTTTACATACTTATTCAGGATTGTTGAAACCTGAACAAGAGATATGCCCGTTGCAACGACATATGTAACATTTTTACATTTCCCAGATAGCCAACTCATATTTCCGGAATGAATATGAATGAACTTTTACTTCAAAGAAGAAGTTTTTAGAACAAAATTCACGATGCATCCGAGTTGGCAGTCAATTTGCGTAAAAACTGAGAACTTTCAAACTGGGCTATGATAACAAGTTTCTTATAATAAAAAAAATCTTATAAAAAAAATTATATCGCTAGGAAATCGTTACTTCGGATTATATACTTTAAGAATATAAGTTAATTTCAATATAAATGGAAAAAAGATGCAAAGGCATAAAAATTAATTAAATTCGTTCCCTTTACTCGAAGCGCACATACTGCTCTATAAATTCTGTGATGTCATAGAGTTTTAAATAGTAATGAAGTTAAAGCTTCTAAAATTATTTTAGATTACAAATTAAGCGGCCATTGCTGCAATTTTTGATTATATTTCATTTTCCCGATCTGGAAGACAAATTGCAGAAATGAGATCCGTCCCTACACACACAATGTCTCGAAACTTGGGCGGACTGTAGAGAATGGAATGTCTTAGTGGTTCCCTCTGCCTAAGTGAAGAAGAAAAAAAAACGTAAAATGCGCTTAATATAAACTTAACGAAAAGGCTAAAAAAAGAAAAAAATTGCGTCACTTTCTATTTTTTCTTCTAACCAAATAAAAAAAATGCCATTCCAAGACAATTCATAAAGTAATCTAGACTGTGATAGAAGTTGTCATAAAATCACAAGTATCTCGTGAGATTGACCAAGTACTCGTATCTACAACATTTTTATTGGTGGTATAACTTTCAATGAGTCATTTATATGTGAGAGGTTTCCAAGTTTGCGGGAAGTAAATTATGTTAGTACTGTCCTTTGGGTCGATACTTACATAATTATTATTATATAAAAAAATCTGCTATGATTTGTTAATAGAGTAGGTAGAGGGAACCTGGGAACCTAGTTAATACACTCCATACCTATTAAGACGATGCCGTTCCCCACTTTCCGCTGATTCGCTGGAGGCATCGCGTGTTGAGTGGTGGTATTCAAGTACACATATTAAGTATCTTATTTCCTCGAGGGAATATCGAACCCACAACGCTCTTGACCCTGCATACGTAAGTATATTTACTCCAAAATATGTATCTTAATAGTCTCCAGTATAAAAGTAATTCGAATAAAACGCAAGCGTCGAGCTAAAAGCATTATCTTTCAGTCATTAGTTAAATATAAAATTCGTATGAACAGCTCTAGCTCAGAACGAGCAATGAGCAAAGGATTTTTTAATATTACGTTTTGTTCACATATTATTCGTTTTTTATGTACATTTTAACGTTTAATTTTATTTGTTTTATACTGTTTAAAATATAAAAGTAATATTTAGATTTTTTTTAAGAACAATCTAAGACTTAGAAGTCTTTCATAGCAAGTATTTTGAGGAATATTTTCAAAATTATGAAATTTATGCATTAATTATAAATGGAACTTAAATATAAAATTATAAATTACATATTTATGTCTTCTGATTAAAAATTGTTTATTTTATTACTTGTTATAAATAAAAACTTAAAAACAAAAATTTTATTCCCCCGAGTAGGAATCGAACCCACTAATGCCGTGTTTACAAATGAAGCCTTGTGCCATTGCGCCACGATAGCCTCACACATAAGTAAATTAATAACTTTTATATTATTTAATAACTTTAACTTTCAAAGACGGAACTGTTAAGTTGCTTACCAGCCCTCCTTAGCAAAGCTGTCTTCTAATCCGATTTCCTTTTTTCTCCATATATATAAGACATTAAGGTTCAAAGAGATATTTCAACAAAAACTAGCCAAAAAATACACTATGAATGTAAACAAGTAAGATTCATCCATCTTCATTGGAGCTAGGTCCGGTTACTAGCATTAGGAATTTTATAGAGCGCAGGAAGCTATATATCTTGACTATCTGCGATATATTGCCAGTGTTCAGTTCGCTATGTTGTTGTAATACGTGGAATTAGTCAGGATTCTGGCCAAATGATGGAGACCCCCTCCATACCCTGGATAGTTCATAATATAGTCCAATGGTTTATTATACGAAATTATATTATATTGTTATATAATTTTAGGGAGAATTATGTTTTAAGTTTATTTTTGTATATTTAAAATTGATTATAAAATATCATATTTTATTAGGAGAAGGTATATGCCTTATGGGAATAAAATATAGTGTTAGGTTCTGCTGCTTAAGTCAAGACACTGGGTTCTCCAGTCTCCGCCCAAAGTCTGCCACTCCACACATAATGACCGAATTCGAGACATTACATATCGAGTGGCAGTACTTGACGTAACTATGTCTTAGCTGAGAAACGAAAATAATTCATAACTCTAGGTAGGGATCGAATCTACTGCCAGATACAGTTCCACTACGCCATAATGCCCTCGCCAAGTAATGGCAGCTCTAAAACTACTTACTGAGAAAACGTATTTAAAAATTTGAACGATCGAAATTCTTATATGCTTGTTTCGACGTAGTTTGGTTAAAACGTATGGCTAAAGTGGTCGTGTGGTCGGTTTCCAGGAGGCGCGGGTTCGAGTGCCGCTACGTTCAAATTTTTATACGTTTTATAATATAAATAATAAGTATTTTTCTTTCCTAAGTGTGGAATAACACTTTGGAAATGTTAAAAATAGCTCTAAAACTGACGGAAAGCGTAAAGCTTAATCATTATAATCCAAGCCGCAAAAAAATCCATTCTTTGTCAATTTGCAAATGAAATTAAAATGAACGTATACAAAAATATGGAAATTTCTTTCCCATTGAAAATAATACCTTTATACTTTATAACATTTATTTACTCGCGCCTATTCTAGCCAATTCAAATCGTTCTCGTATATAATAAATTTCTATGAAACAGAGAAACGAAATGGAGTTACCTTTATTTCCTTTGCCCATATAAAATATAATGAAATAATTCAATTTTAAAGGCAATTAGTTCAGTGTTAGTTTAAAAATTCATACCTACATAGCCAGCTATAGCTAATTAGAAATTAAAAAGAGACTTGTATACTAATTTATATAATGCATAAATTAGTATATACGTTTCATCTATACTTATATAATTTTCTCTTAATTAAGCTGAAATTAAATTCTTCTGAGTGGATATAATTTTCATTTCATGTTGTAAAAAAGAGGGTATTTGGGTGGCGTTAAGTTCCACCACTCAACACGCAATGCCTCCATAATTCAACGAAAAATGAAGAACGAAAGTGTCTTAAAGAAAGTGCAGTGTCTTAACACTAGGTTCCCAGGTTACCTCCCCCTGTAACGCACTGTGCAGGAGATACAGTGTGAAACTTAAAAAAAAATTAAATAAAGGAATAAAACACTAATAAATTAATTTTTAACAAAAACAAAACATGCAAGTGTTGTAGCATTAGCTTGACACCGACTTGTAACTATTACAATTTAATCAATTTTTTACCAAAAAAAAACAAACTTTCTCAATTTTCACCGGATTCCATAATCGGAACCTAACCAAACTTTCACCAAATTATCCTTGAAGTGTATCCTTTCAAATAAAAAAACAATCATCAAAATCGGTTGGCGCGACATTGAGTTATTCGTCTATTTGTCGCGCACATATCTAATGCAAATTTAAGACTTATGTGATTTTCTCATAGATACCATTGTCAGACATGGACCAAAAAAAATGGGACCATTCGGGAAGCTTCACCTTTCAAACAAAAAAAAATTTCAAAATAGGTTCACCCAGTCAAAAGTTATGAGGTAACAAACATAAAAAAAAAAATACAGTCGAATTGATAACCTCACTTTCTTACAGAAGTCGGTTAAAAAAATAATATCGTCCTATATTGCTAGCTTGCGAAAATCTTTAGGAACCGATGCTCCCTAAGATTCGTCCTACTTTCGTCGTAGTGAGCGTATAAATTATTTGGCTTTTCAAAGTTCTCTTTGGTCAACATTTTCTTATAGACTCCCAATATATTTATGACATCGAAATATTTTTTAAATTCGTCGTGGCGTAGATACACTGCAAACGCTACTGATTATAGGTTCGATCCCCACTCTAGGAAATGAACGATTTAAATTTATATTTCCATTTCTTTAACACGCAATGCCTCTAGAAATCAGCGGAAAGTGGGGAACGGAGTGTCTTAACACTACGAGTAGTTCCTCTCTGCCTACCCTGCAGTGTGCGAGATGCAGCGTGAAGCTGAAAAATAAAAAAGTAAATATTTTCTTCCTATTACTCTTCCTAAATCTTATAAAACAAAGTCGCTTATCGTGTCTGTCTGAACTTTCTAATTCTTCTTCTTCTAAACCACCCAAGGGATTTTGATGCTGTTTTCACCATTAGGTCGAGTATTTCTCAAGGAAGGTTTATATATAGTTTATTATTTGTACATTCTTATGCAAATTAACATAAATACGACAAATGTGTATAAAGTCCTACCCGTTAACACACTTTCGCGCTTGCGCTGCTCTAATGGTAAGTACTACATGAAAAAAATTTACTGGAGTATTGTTCCTCTTAATAAGATCTACAAAAAAGTCCGCGACGGCATATTCGTATCTTTTAAGAATAGCGTGTAGTGATCATATTTCTGTTTAAAAATTGTAATTTCAATATATTTTTTATTGTGAGGGATATTTTTCCATAATGGTATTAATCCTTATCCTTTAAAATACTTTATTAAATTTCTACGTTAAACGAAAATAAAATTTGCTTTTTACACTATTTCGAAATTGCGAATAGTTTTAGAGAAAAACGCATTTAATTGTTGACACATCCCGCCGTTGACACATCAGCTGTATCGACTCAAGTTTCACTTATCCCTTACTCTCAGCATATAAATAAGTATATTAGTTACGTTGGGTCTTTTACTGTTTTTCATTTTAATAAGTACTTGAGAAGTTGTTACAATATCAAAAAATCCTTGCTGCGAAACGCGCCCCGCTACGTTTTGCTTATACAAGCGCGTCCGCCGCGCCCGCCTGCCTTACACGCATCGGTGGTTCAGTGGTAGAATGCTCGCATGCCACGCGGGCGGCCCGGGTTCGATTCCCGGCCGATGCATTCTATTTAATTTTCCTCACAGGCAGCCACGTAGTGCTTGCTTTTCATCAGGGACAGAATACCCTCTTCAGCATTAACCACAAGCTCAAAAAAAAAACTGCCTTTATTGCAACAAAGATTTAGATGCGTTTGCACGTATTGGATAATTCGAGTTGAATGTATTATTTCAGCGCGATATATTTGGTTTCATATTTTTTGTAGTAGTTATTAGTAGGTAGGTTTTTGTTTATAATTTCTTCCGTTTAAAAATAGTCATTTAACTATTTAAAAATAGTCATTTAAATATATTTTAATAAGTACTTGAAAAGATTAGTAGCACAGATTTAAAATTACGGTACCTACTAAAAAATCATTGCTGTGTAAAACAATTGGAAAATCCTTATGGAAACTACGAAAATGCGGGTTGCATTAGGGTTTAATTAATTTTCACATTATCTTAAGTGCTTTGCAAAAGATACATTATATGAATAACCCAGTAGTTAAAGCGGGCGAAGCCGCAAGAGGGTCGCTAGTTTAATATAAATGAATAATCCTAGTGATAATTCACAAGACACCGCCTTCTCCAAAGCCCAAATTCCCCAAAATCGAACTTAAATTCATCTGCACCATGGTTTTCTCCCTTCATTATTATAGTTATATTATAAGCAGAATATTCCGGTAGGCTTCATCACTGCGTGTTTATGCTTGTTAATTGGTACACCAAATGCACTTACAAACTAGGCCACAAAAATATTTTCATATATATTTCTCTAGTGCTTACTTATAACTTAAAAAATTATATACGAGTATGTATAAAAATCATAATTTACATAGCACATCTATATTTATATTTTTATTTAAATTTTATAATTTTATCTCGTTGAGATCATCGACATACATTAATTCAATGACGATGTTAAATATTAAAATTTATTATTAACTTACCTTAACTTAATTTAAGTTACTATTTATATATTTTTTTAATTCCTTTTTTAGGGTCTAGGGTTCTATTACTAAGATTTCGCTTTATATCTGTCTGTCTATCCATCTGTCTGTATATCTCATGAACTGTGACAGTTAAACACTTGAAATTGTCACAGATCATGTATTTCTGTTGTCCAAATACTAAAAACTATTTAAATATAGAAATAAAATTACTATTTCAGGCTGCTATATAATAAACATGATTTTTAAGCCTTTTTTAAAGATGTTTTTTTTAGTATTTGTACGGAACCCTTCATGCGTGAGACCGACTCACACTTGACCGGGTTTTTTTATTTTACATTCAAATCGTATAACGAAACTAGTCATAATTTTCACATCAACAATCCCGCACAGCTATATATAAATAATCAGTCGATCTGTCATTCTCAAATATTCAGGTCCCTGGGGGTGGGGTAACAAATTGGGAGCCGTTCTCGAAGCTCGATACGCAACCAATAAATTTCACAGACTACAACTAGGCAAAGTTCAACGGAGAAACAAAATGTTATAAATGAAAATAACTTATTTATGACGCGATAGAACCTGAATTTGGAGAGTGAAACGAATGTAAAAAGAATGTAGTGTGAGGGTAATGTTTTTCAGAATTTATCGTTACATGTGTATGTAATTCATTTTTTAGCTAGTGTATGTATGTTCCCAACTTATCACTCAATTTTCGAAACATTACGTTATGAGTAACGGAACTCATCACCACGCTTTGCTTTGTTACCAGAGCCATAGAAGGAAAATACGAGCTATCGAACCCATTAACGTAGCGTTTTCTAGCGAAGTTAACGAGTTTTTTACAAAATTATTCTAAAACCAAATTTTATTAAACAAAACTTTTTAAATGATTTCGCATCGAACATTGTAGAAAATATAGTTTTTGTATTATCTAAATTGGGAAAGAAATTATTTTTCTAAATGTTATCCATGATCTTTTTTATAAAACGCAGCGTTGAATTCCGTCAATTAATAGAAATTTTCTTTTTTGGGAAACCTTTTAAATGTAATAACGCCCAACGAACTGTATCCACGAAGCACAGGTTCAAATTCCGATACATTAAATTTTTTATACGCTTTCCAGAAAATCCTTAAAAAATAAAAATTGAAAAAAAAACAAATATTTTAATTACAACATTATTTTAAAAGTTATGCAATGTTTGGACATACTAAGAATGATATAATCTCCATACAAACGCTCGAACTCCCCGGTTTGCGCCTACCAAAGGAAATATTTCATAAAAACCGAGTGTTAATTAACATAATTGGGTACTTTAGCCCTCGCTGTACTCCAACTAGCGTTTGTTCGTCTTTATCAAAATATCAGACAATTATAACGAGAGTATAGAGAGCATAGAGAGTAGAGTATATGTTTATATGAATCTAATTAGTGCGATTCTCGATTATTGTGTCGGAGGCCGTTGGCGTAGTGGCACGAGGGTTGTAGGTTCGATTCCTAGTGGGAATTAATAATATTTTAATTTCTTCGTTCTGTTAACTCAAATGCCCCGGAAAATTCGGCAGAAAGTTGCTCTTTGCCCTTGTACATGCGGAATATAGAGTGAAGCCGAAAAAAAAAACAAGAAATAATTGTTACAAGTTCGAATCTGCCTTTTTAGATATATTCAAATATTTGGACTTGGATATGTAATATATGATTTCACTAATAAATTATTTTTGTTAATTTGTCACAAGTACAGTACTTATATTTTTAAAGCTTAGCGAACTTCTCGAAAGTCCTACTGGAACGTGAAAAAACGGAATTTACCAAGTTCCACGAAAACAGGTGTGAACGACGATTTTGTATATATAAACCTAATTCAGATTGAACCCACTACCATCACGCATCCCGTTAGTCGGCCCAACCGCACCAATTCATAAATAACAAAATAATGTAATAAGCTAAAATTAATATGCTCCATAAAGTATATGATAGCTAATAACTACAAGATATTAAAGTTATTACTAAGCGCTGTGGAATTTCCCAAAGGAATAACTGAACGCGGTTCAAAATGATACCATTTTTTTAACTAAAGTCACATTTTACTTTTTACTTTAAATATTCCGATAAGATAAGATTTTTTTGTAAATTAAGTTATTAAAATATAATAAGAATGTTTTTATAAGTTAATTTTCTTTATTTATACGACCGAAAATATAAATCCCGTAAAGAAAAAAACGTTTTTAGGGTTTCATATCTCCAAAAGAAAAACTTAATCTTAATCCTTATAGGTACACCTCACTGTTGTCTGTCTGTTCGTCTGTCAAGACAATTTATATCTAGATTGCATGGATATCAATTTGAAATTAATATCAAATATTCAAGCCTCCAGTTCGTTACAGCATAGAAAAATCAAGCTTCTAAAACAACACAATCTAAAGATACTGCGTTTACCTATGCAACGTTTTTCCACATTTTATATGAAATTCGTCACCTCATCAAAATCTAGAGGGTACTTCTCGTGGACGTGCAGTTATAAAATTTAGCATGAAGTGAAAATTTTCATTGCAAATAAAGGAGAAAACTCGAAAAGTTTCTACGTATTATTTATAAGCATAATTCTGGAATTGGTATGGAACCCTACAGATATACCGCCTAAGAGTTGAAAATTTTATTTAGTTGTTTTTTAATCTTAATACTCTCCATTTTCTCCTTATATCGTAATAAAGAAAAAAATGGGAACCTAGACATATTGGTATTTGTACAAAAAGAGCTTTTTATAAATAACGAGACGTTTTAAGCAGACAAAGTAAAAGCTCAAAGGGCTAAGACGCTTCGTATATGATTGTGTATCAAAGTATAAGTTTATATATTATACATAGTATTTTTTCTTTTCACTTTCTTTTCAGCTTCACGCTCTATCTCGTACAGGCAAAGTAGGCAAAGGAAACCTGGGAACCTAGCATTGAGGCTCTCCGCTTCCGTTTTCCAATTTCCACCGAATTCTGGAGTCAATGCGCGTTTTGCTTCTTTACTAGAGCCAGTAAAAAAAAATAGATATTTAATTTCCTCCAGTGGAAATAGAACCCACGACCTGTCGCATTTAGAGTCACATGCTTGTACCCCTATATATACCTAGTGGAATATACCTAAGTATCTGAGGCAAAATGATAATAGAGAAAGTAATAAGACCACAATACGAATCGGAGTGGATGTTACTTGTAATAAATTGCTTTGTACAAAATAACTTATTATTTGTGATCCTTCAACAATAAGTATAAGATAAAAAGAAAATTAGACCATCGTGACGCAGCGGTAGAGGGTGTAGGTTCGATTTCCGCTCGTGGTAATGAATTGTTTAATTTTTTACCAATCAACTATATAACTTAATATCTCTAAAATTAGGCAGAAAATGAAAAATTGAGCGGAATGGAATACAGTGAGAATCGAACCCACCTCCTTTCACAAACGTGTTATTTTCCGGAATTGTACCCAAAACACGTTCAATACTACAGCAAAACGACCATTCATTGATTAAGTCTAAGAATCTCCTTTGTATAAGCAATTAGTTAAAATTACGTCAATACGATTTTTGTCACAAATATAATTAATCGAACTTTTCTTTCATGAAAATTATTTTCCAAGGGAAGCTTGTTATTTTATAAGGAAAACGCTAAATTGGTACTTTAACTTAACGATCTTAACGATGTTTACTAAATATAATAAATATATATTATAGTTTCTATTTTGTTGTTTCTGTATGAGATAATTAGACAACATTGTAGAGTGCTTGGAGTCATTTGGATTTTAAGCATGGTGATTGTGGATTCGACTCCCAATCAGGGGAATAAATCATTTTCATCTCACGGCACTATTAAAAAATGATATGGATTCCGCAGAGAATTCTTAAGGCATTGCTTAATCGCTATCAGAGCAGAACAAATGAAAATATTAAATATTTCACTCCTACGAGTTAGAATCGAACCCACCGCTGCGCCACGATCTCACTATTTACTCAAATAGATATAAAGTGAAAAAAAAAAAAACATTTCAATATAAAACATAATTTCAACTTCTTTTCACTTTGATTCATTAAAAAATAATAAACTTGCAAAGGCAAAAGTTTCATTAAAATTTATTTAGACGAATGCGTTATTCATACTGCCACATAGAAACGTAATAGGCAAGCAGTATAAAGAAAAGCGGGCCTTGACCGTAAAATGTCATCTAACACGTATGTAGCTTCGTATTTCTGTCATACGCGTTATAATTTTCTATTTTATATTATTTGTATAGTATTTTTTTTATATTATGCAATTATTTATTTACTATTTTAGGCCAGAACGTGCTAGGGATTATGAACCACACAAGAGTTTTACTTTTGGAGGTTGTGGCTTCGATTCCTATTCGGAGAAATGATATATTTAATATTAAATTTCTAAGCTTTGGTGTCGAGGCAAAGCGCGGCGTTGAATTTCGTCACTCAACACACAGTGCATCAAGAAAATAAGGGAAAGCGAAAATTGAGGAGTGGAGAAAAAAGAAAAAAAATATATGTATCTCATTCACTGGCTCATTTTATGAATCACGACCTACGTGCATAGATAGACAGAAAAGGAAGAGCAGAGTGACTCACCACTAAAATTAGACAACAAATTAAAATATATAATTATATAAAAACTATTTACTATTTACATTTTTTGTAAATAGTTATGATGGTAGGAGTATATAATAATAATCAAACATCTTGTTAAGCCGGTATTTTGGAAATATATTTCTGTGTATATTATTTTAAACGTTACATTACATTTAAATATTGCTATCAATATATTTGGAAACCCGGCGTAGAGTTCTGCCACTTAAATACAATGCATCGAAAAATTTTGCATAATGTGGGGAACGAAGTGTCTTAACATTAGATTCCTTTTGCCTACCCTGCTATATGCGTGAAGCTGATAAAAGCATATTTCAAACTACTTTACTTTGTGTCAAACAAATTAGTTCCAATTTGGGCAAATTCTTCAAATTGACATAATTCTTATTAATTTCAAGGTAAAATTTTATTATTTGTTTTTTTATTATATAGATTAAAATAAAGTGTTTTGTAAAATTTTCCACGTCTAGCCAAAACTATCTTTAAACATTGATTGTTAACTTGTTTATTATTTTTTAAAGCACTTTTTCTTAAAGAAAGAACGCAAAAATAGAATAAATTACCTATACAGTTATCTTATTTTTATATATACTCATATGTATGTTATATAATAGAATTCTCATTTAATTTCAAATAAAACTACAATGTCTTGTTTTCAAGTCTCACTTAGCTTAACTAGAAGTAGAATTAGTAGCTAAATGGTCTAGAACTTCAATAATGAAATGAGGAAAGTTTTATAGCGCTTTTTACGATTTTTTAGTTTAACCCATTTCTATAGTGAATTTAGAAAACAGTTTTTCAGTTTTCTATATTGGCTTTTGAATAGGAAAATTTCATACTATTGTTTAATGATGTGAAAATGAAAGTGTTTAATAAGTAACGGAGTGTTTTAGCAATAGGTTCTCTCTGCCTATATCTAGCTAACAAGGTGCTATGAAAAGAATAAAAGCCTCTATTTTGAAACTATTATTTGTATGCTTTAGAGATAAGTTCAAATGTTTTATCGTATACCCTTAATATTCCCTCAAAACAACTTTATTATCATTTCTTTTTCTTTGTCAGCATTACATAAGACATTGTTTTTTTTATTACACTTCAACTTTTTTTTAAATCAAATTAGGTTCCCTCATCATTTCATTAACTTAATTCCCAAAATTACTAAAATAAAAGAAAAACATCTAAAATAAAAGAAAATCGAAATTTTCCTTATCATTTACAAGTTATAAGCTATCAAAACTTACCTCCCCATGATTTATAAACCCATGCCGATGAGCCAGTTCATCTGCACGGCCATCGGGCACTAGTATCGCGAACTGATCGTGGTACAACGGAACACACAAGTCCAGAACCCCCAGGAGCACGACCAAGTAAATTGGTGGCATAACGCAGGTCGATCATTGCACTTCATTCAACTATTAATAATATAATAATCATTACGTAATTTTTTCTATATGGGAATGCACACGCGAAAATTTATCTATTTTTTTATAGATTTTGGTGCACGACCACCCTGGACGGTGGGTGAGGAAGGACTGGAACCGCGTGACCGATTGTGTTCCTTCTGCTTTTGTTGCGCATGCGTTTTAGTTGGCGCCCTTTCTTTATATTATAATGTATCAATTGAGTTATGTGTGTATTATGCATCAGTGTGAAATACATTAAGATAATACCGGCTTTTCTTGATTTTTTTTTGTTAAAACCGTATTTAAACCAAAACCGCTTCACGCTATATCCCGCACACAGAGGGAACCTAGTCTTAAGTCATTCCGTACCCAATAACCACATATGATTTTTGTTAATTGGTAAATTTTAACTGAGTAACATGGTACACATTACTTCCCACCAATTTTCCAGACATTGTGTTAATTTTAAACACAGAATTAAACGCCAAGTTTTGTTTACCAGAGCGGAAAAATGAAAACAATTGGAAATAGAAATGTCGCCAGTGAGAATCAAATTCACAACCACCGTCCGACTGCACCACAACGATCTCTCCTTTTACTAAAACACGAAAATAGAAAAAAACAAAGAACTATTACCTTATTCCTACACATTTCGCATCGAATCGGCTCAGTAAAGCCCACATTTCTTGCATGTCATTCCTGGATTCACGAAGTCTTTATCAATTATTCATCAGAAGGAAGACGTGGTGCTACGAATAGTTCGTAAGTCGCATGTATGTACGTTACCTCGCATATCGGCAAGCTGTAAACAGCTTACTTTGTCTGGATAAGCATTTTATGTTCTTATAAATTTTAATATTTTTTGTTTATTTTTTATTTTTTTTTAAATCTTCACGATGTATCCCGCTTATAGCAGGATAGTTACAAGGAACCTTGGGATCTAATGTTAAGATATACCATTCTCATTAAGACACTTCCGAACTCAACGCTTTTTTTTTGCCTCGCTCAACGCGTTTGCAACGGTTTTTCCTTGATACAAGAGCGAAGAAATACAATAAATTCCAATAAATTAATTCCTTCAATTCCCCGAGACGGAATCGAACCTACAACTGTCGCCTTGTAGTGTGCCCCTCCGCCGTACCAGCTTCCGTAGATTTTTTTAATTTTCAAAAAAAAATGACACTTAAAACTGGTGGTGGAAAAAAAAACTGCTGGTTGAAAATTCCATAAAAACCTCCGCACGAGACAGCAATAGATGTCAGATTTTTTTATCTTTTTGTATTTACCCTTCATCCTGCGGTTCACCTAAAATACATTTTTGATGTAGACCCGACATACTCTGTACGCAAATAATTCCTAGTATTCGAGATTCGGGTCTATTTCGTATCTGTGGCCAATTCTCGGTTTCTCTTCCAATTTGTCTGCAAAATGCAAAATTGTAAATTCTCTTATGAAATACTATGAGTCACTCGCACCTATTTTTGCGTGTATGGATAATAAAATTTTTCTCTCGACAATTTCGAGAAATCCTCTCTTAATTCTCTCCGACACTCCCTAGCCAACATAAAAAAAATTAGCTTCACGCTGTATCTGCGGGATACAGCAGGGTAGGCAGAGGAAACCTAGTGTTAAGACTTTCCCCACTTTCTGCCGAATTCTGCAGGCATTGCGTGTTGAGTGGCAGAACTCAACGCCGCGCTTTGCCTCGACACCAGAGCGAAGGAATGAAAATATAAACGTAAATAAATATTTCACTTCCTCGAGTGGGTATCGAAGCCACAACCATCGCGTTGCAGTCATACCCTTAAACCGCTGCGCCATGACGGCCTCCTAGCCTACATAAAAGCCATATTTTAACTATCTAAGTCTAGACTAACCTGTTTATCACCCAGTAACATAAATATGTATACTACAGTTACTTCAATAGTTTTTTTTCCTCGTACATAATATTGACATGACATTCGAAATTCGTCGGAACATATAAGTAATTCTTCAATCAATTAAATCTTTACCAGGAACCTTGCATAATTTAAAGGGGTCCCCACAGTTAATCCTAATAAACTATTGGGCTTGTTTTACTTCTTTTTAGTTTTACGCTGTCGAAGTTTTTGTTTTTTTAAATATATGTTTATTCATACAAAATATTCTTGTTTAAGAATAATTAAAACTAATTAATATACAAAAAACAAACACCATAAAATAAAATCCTAATTGCCTTATATAATCGAAGTCGTTAACGAATATCAAGCTGAATAACAAGAGACTTACGCTTCACGTTTCAACGACAGCTTAATTAATATAATTTTCGTTAGTGTCAGTGGGTTAGAAATGCATTCATAGCCAGGTGATGTCTCGCGACGTAATTATATTCATATGAGACGGCTGGTTGTCTGTACATATTAATTCACTCATAGTAGATATGTTATGTAGGAAATTATATTACAATTTTAATTAATTGGGTCAATGTTAATCTATTAATATCTTCATTATTATTTAAAATTTTAGAAAATTCGATGGCGTATTCTCAAATATTATAAACACCATCTGGATATGTGGCATTCTACTACTGTGGTAGGAAGGTTTCGTAGGAACTTCCTTTCACGCGCTACGCAACTGTGAATGGCGTACCTACGGCAGTGTTTCCAGGTCGATATACCGCCGATACCTTAAAAAAGCAGGTGATGGGTTTTAAGATAAAGAAAGCACCAGTACTAATACACACTCTTCAAAGTACTGAAAGAAGTTTTAAGAAATTATTAAATAATAAATAATTTAATTCTCAATTTTAATCTTTCAATACTTGTATTACAAAATACGTGTACCTCGACATCATTGAATCCACAGCTAAAAAGTGACTAAAAGGATTCCCATTATATAAAATATCCAAACCCCTCGAATACAACTCCATATATTTCGATAATGACTCGTATTCAACTCAACAATACACTTTCATCGCTAAAGCCGACCATTCAAGGAGGTGCCTTATTCAAGATCTTCAAATAAAACGGGAAAGGCTCTATCGCAATTCATTATAATACCGTTGAAATAAATCTATTGTGAATCTGATCCATTATATTCTCATTTACTTTAAATCTGGATAACAATACTGTCGTCGTTCTAATTAAACTGATTCATCGATTTTAATTATACTCGTATACCTTTATTTTGGAGGGGTAGAAATTTATTTGTGGGCTTATTTGCATAGTCAAGTGTGATTTTCTTATAAAATTGAAATATATAGTAAAGTAAAATCTTGAAATACAAAAGTACATATAGACAAATAGAGTTATAAAAAGTTCAAATTTTGCAAAAAAAAACTAGGAATACACTATATATTTTTCACTTCAGTTGTTGACTGTACTTGATAGAATTGGGTCAAATTTTACTGGAGAGCTATCATAGTTCGAATAGACAAACTATGTACAACATTCGATATATCACTCAATATAGAAAGTTTACATAGTTAAAAAATAGGGAAGCACAAGTTTGAGGCCGTGATAGTTGTGGGTTCGATCCCAGCCCAGAAAAATGAATATGAACTACTTTCATTTACCCACTCTGATATGATGAATGCGGCGTTGAGATCTGCTCCTTACAACGCGATGTCTAAAATTTTGGTGGAAAGTGTAAAACTGATATATTCAGGACAAAAAGTATTAAAAAACTACATAAATAATTTGTTTTTTCAATATTATATTTAGACATAAAAAATATTTAGAATAAAAAACAATAATCTGAACTAAAATAAGCTTAACAACAATTTACATAGATATTCTCATAGCACCGACGCTAATAGCGCGAAAAATTTCATTGGCCACACGAAATTCTCTTTTTCCACGCAACTTGGCCCGCTGGGGGTATATTTCGTTATTTAAGCAAAACAACTGGCCCCCTGAAGGCATACTGAGATTTAAGAGGGGCCTGACTTATGCCCCCTAAGGCTAGATTCAATTAGTTGAGTCATTTTTTACTATTTCTAGTTATTATTCTTTACTTTTTATGTAAGTTAAAAATTTTATTAACGAAATTCGTTGTAGTTTTTTATATTAATATAATTGAAGTATGTTAAAATAAATTAGCTTTACAGTTTCTCTTTAAATGGATCTTTTGTTTTATTTTAATGAAAACTTTTTCAATAATTGAAACAATGCTATGTTATTTTTATGATTTACTTTTAATACGTTAAGTTGTGAGAACCTGGGAACCTAGTGTTAAGATATACGGTATATCTTATATTCCATCAATGCAATTCCGTTGGTCACTTTCCGCCGAATTCTGGAGGCAATTCGCATTGAGTAGCTTGTGACTCAAACCACGATTGTGGGCTTAACTGTTTAAAAATTTAAAAAAGTAATTGAAAGTGCAAAATTGCAATTATTTCTATAGCTCTTTTGAATTACTTAGAAGAACAGTATTAATTTTTTTTAAGTCTCAATAAAGTCGTTATTTATGCAATTTTTACTTTCGATACCTCACCTAGGGACCGCCGATTAGTTTAAGAAGAACTAAGATTTTTGTTTTCATGTCTATTCATATTTAGGCACATATCTAATACCATAACAATATAAATACATAATTAAAGTGGAAGAACTCTTAATTGAATCAACAATTTCCTAAGCTATGTCATTGTTCGTTTTATTGGAGGCAAGATTAACGGGCATGCTTCGTCCTAAGAACTTTATGGCATCATAAAACCGCTATATAAATCCGGCCATTAAGCGGACAGAGTTTAAATTGACCAGAAAAAGGCTATGTCATGGCGTTTACCACCTTAAAAAGAAGGTACCTTATCAAAAACAATGTATTGTTATAGTTAAATAAAGTGACGTTATGTCAATTGTAATTTTTCAGTTTCAATAAGGGGTTAGTGAGGTTTTAAGTTTGTAATTGTCAGGTACACAACATATCTCGCATATAGCGTACCCTTGGCAAAGGGATCCTGGTGTTAAGATACTCTGTTCCCCATATTCCTCCGAATTCTCAAGGTATAACGTGTTGAATGGCGAAACTCAACGCCGCACTGTGCTTTATTAGATGAAAATATTGAATATTTAATTCCTACGAGTGGGAATCGAACCTATATACGTTCCAACAACTATAGCATTAATGTTTAATATCTGAAGTCAACGCCCTTGGTCTTCTTACCAAAAAAGAAGAAATAAAAATTTAATTCTGTCCCGTGAGTGAGATCCATGGACATCGTGCTTGCAGCTGTGCCGTAACGCTGCGCTTACTTAATCTTCACCAGTCATATATAATCAGTTATGAAAAAAATCAAAATAATAGTCAACTTCGACATAATTAATCTTATTCGTTTTATGAAACTTATAAAAATTTGAACGTAGATGGATTTAAACCAACACCTCTCTAACAACGTCCAATAGTGCGGGTTCACATCCCGTTCATAATGTTATACATTTCCCAAAAAAAGTATTTTTTTAAGTGTAAAAGACCATTAAAAAAAAAACTTAAAAACAACTAAACCTTCGTACCATCATGCCATATTCACACCACCCGATAAAGAACCACACCCATACAAAATCGTGCCCTCCCTCAATTTCGCGGTCCGTTAGCCAACATTAGGCCGCGGGTAACGAAAATATTAGCCATTGCGATTGCCAACGTCAGTGTCATCAGCACCACACACCCTGGAAAATGTGATTAGGAGGTAAATCTGAATATCGGCCAATCAACGCTCGACTGGCAAGTGGGATGATCCTATAACAATTCAATTACAACGGTTTATCGGCGACGGCAGGTGCTGGGAGCATTTTTTTGTGTTTTTTTTTTTCTTTTTTTTTATGTCACAAAAAAGAAGAAGGTGATGTTTAGCTTTGTTTTTAATTCAGTTAGCAGGATAGACAATTTACAGTTAGTGTAAAGGCACATCTTTTTTTATTTTCTCCGCATTTTATACACATTGTGCTTAATGGTAGAAAAATTGTTTTTTTGTACTACATGACCTGGGCAATAAAAATGACCTATACTAATATGCTATATGAACTCAAGTATAACTTATATTTTTAAATTTTTTTACTTCATGTTGTGTCGTTGGCAAAAACAAGTATTACATTTCAGATTGTACAACATAAAAACATCAATACCAGCAAATAAATATCATAGCCGCATTAACTACAAAATTAATTTTTGTTATAAATTTATACCTAAATGAAAATATATATGAACATCAGAAACAAAATAGTAACGTGAAATTAAAACCTTTGGTTGTACATGATAATTATTATATTGTTATTATGTTATATTTAATTATTATTACATTCATTTCTGCCACATTTCTGAATACATATTTAAATTCTCTTTGTCTCTACACAACTGGTAAAAAAATCACAAAAATATTTTAAATCAGTCTGCACAACTAAAAAATCCACGCGTTTCATCTAAAACTCTATCAATTGGCACCACATTCGTCGATGCTAGCTCGTTATTTTCCAATTCTTGTAAAAGCCAATCAAATTTAACTGTGCCCACGAGTAAATGTCAATAAAGCTTATAACGCGAGATACTCATACGAATCGCTGGGGGGTAGAATGTATTTTTTATTAGGGTTGCGTACCCCTGCATCTAGGAATTTATGGCATTATCGAATTGTAGGTATGCAAGTTGATAATTGCCATGTTGGTTCGATGTTGAGTTTTGCTAACTAGATTTTTTAAATTTCAAGTTACCTAGAGTCTGTGGTCTGTGGGTTCAATTACCACTCGAAGAAATCGCTTAATTCCTCGCTTTGGTATCAAGACTAAGCGCAACCCTGAGTTCTGTCAGTCAATATTTTGAAAATTAGGTGAAAAGTCGAAAAATCACATATAAAATATTTTTATTTTATTTTTAGTTTTCTGACTACAATGATGGATGAATTGTTTAGTGTCAATTTCCATATGGATCCACAGATTAAAATTTATTGAAAATTCATAGCATGTTTGTTATTATAAGCCGTTGTTATAATGGATTAAATAGACTAATTACTGGATTAAGATTGACAAAAATAATTTAGTTGGTTAATTTAGTATCGTATATTGTGAATTTGAATTTAAATAAAAAAAAACACCCAAAAACTGATGGATTCGCTCCACAGCTAAACTTCAAAAACGTAGCCAGTTTTAAAACTAACCTGAATAAAAACAAAATGTCCCAATCTAAATAATAAAAAAAAAAACGTTTGTTTTTATTTAGTGTTGTTTTCATCACATTCGTTGCGTTCGAGTGACGTCCATCCGTCAATATTGATGTCTGTCATTGTGTCCTAAGAATAGTACATTTGATAGAACAGGTACAGAATATATGCCGTTGCAGTATTTTAACTATCCATACCTATATTATAAATTCGAAAGTAACTCTGTTTGTCTGTCTGTCTGTCTTTTACGCAATCAGGCCCAAACCGCTAATTTCATTGTGATAAAATACCCATATAGAGATACTTGAGGGTCTCGGGATGAACATAGGATACTTATTTTTCTCATATTTGTAATATTTTCGACATATATCAATATATTAAAATATTTATTAATTATTCCGCCATGTTTATAACAACCGCGGTTGCTAAGCAACGATTTGCAAAGTTCGTTGTTAGAAAACTTCACCCAAAATGAGCTTGCTTAACGCATCTCTCTATTGAAAACTGAAAAATATTTAATAAATATTCGTATAGTTCAAGCGGGCGTAGCCGCGTACGGGTCCACTAGTTATAAATATTTTAATATGGATTCTCCTATCATTGTATAGCATTTTCGCTTTTTTTACCGGACAGTCTCCTACGTGTGTTCTTCATACAAAGTGAAATTGGCAAAGTAAATAGTGGTCAACTGGCACGCTTGAAACACCATAAATTGAGAACAGAACAGGTGCAGTGACAGTCGTAAATATGATGATTGCACTTTAATGCGGCGTTAAATTCCGCCACTCAATACGTAATGCCTCGAAAAAAGTATATATCAGATCATATGTCTTTTCTTATATTTTTCATTAGACTAATCAAGGGTGGACATGGATCCCATATGCCAACTATAGTGTAAATCCACTTGGATTTCCGTTTTCTCTCGAATTTGAGACAGCGATACGGGTGGAAAAACTCAACTATGTGTTACCAAAGTAAGGAGATTAAAATAATTTTGACTCGAGTAGGAATCGAATCCACAGATATTTAGTTTTTATTAGACAATGTCTCAATGCGTTAAGGTGGACCCAAATAAGTCCACCACAAATTTAAAGTCACTATTATATGTTGTCATTTCCATATTACTCTATGGACATGGTCGTCCATTCGAAACACTGCTATTAACTACACCCTATAATTGCTTTATAAAATATAAAAAACAAACTGTCATATGTTATGTATTTTCTAGATCAGAGTCAGTAAAATTTTGTTATAACTAATGTTATTTCTTTTTATGAAGTTTTGGGTTTTTAAATTAGTAGAATTTCTAAAAAAAACATATAAATTTAGACGATTGTAGCTGAGTGGAACAGCATTAGACTAAGCTATGATTGTAGTATTAGTTAGGTAAGGCATATTTTTCCACCTTCCACCTAACTTCCTAAACCTAAATGGGAACCCACTAGTAGGTACGTCGCCATAAGACTACTGAACCATATTTTTTCATCTTCACGATTTATTTTGTACATAGCGGGTTATGCTGAGAGGATCTAGTTTTATGATCCTTGTTATCTTTTTGAGACATTGCGTGTTGAACGGCGTAACTCAACGCCACGCTCTTGTTATCAGAGCGAATCAGTATAAATATATGTTTAAGATATAAATAGATTAAATTTTGTATTCATACTGCTAAATATTCTCATGTTTGGGTCATTGGCATCAAAATCACAAATTAGTTTCTAAGAAAAAAACATCAGTTGTCTTCGGTCAAAGAACTAATTCAATATCACCCACTCGGTTTTAAATGAAATTCTTAAATAAATTATTCTTACTTAAATTAATAAAATCGAGCACTTTCATTTCTAGATGTAATAAAAACAAAATGCTTGCACAATTGCAATATACTGAAGGGAGAGCGTGACTTCTTATATTTTATTTAAGTTCAAAGATATTAATGATTCATTATTTTCAGTTTGACGATGTATGCGAACATATAAGCAAAGGATTAAGAATAAATTTTGAAGGCATTGTGTGTTGATTAGCTAAACTAAACGCCGCGCTTTTGCCTCAACACCAAAGGGAAGAAATGAATTCTCTGGTATTTAATGAATATTTACAGTCAAAATTAATACTGGGCCATCATTTGTCTGTAACCATATCACTGTTGGTTGAATAAACTTTCGGAGGCTGAATTAAGGAGGTTAGAGAAGAGTGCAAGAGACAAGTCATTGCTTCCTATAATATGCAGCTTCCTATATACACCGGACCGAAACTTAATGTTGAAATCAATCGTAAAAAATTAAATATGAAACTTATAACTTAATTCATATTCAAATAGTCACTTTTCAAATTCATTTTTCAATTGTTTCTTAAATTTCAATCTTTTTTTAGTCCTATCTTAGTTTTTATGCCTTTAATTTTGAATGAACCAATACTAAGCTAAATCAAAATAAAAAAAATCTTTATTCAATTAAACATTTCATCACAGGCACTCCTACAGGAAGGTTCTAAAGAATAATTTTCCTTATTTCTTTTCTAATGAAAAACATGAAGAGAGAATGAGAATTACAAATAAGGTCTCCTACCAAAAGGAGACTGTTAATAAAAAAAAACTATTGTATGTTTTTATAGAGCTAAATAAATGTTTATGTCCATTGCTATGGCCACCATAATGATTTATTTATGAGGATGAAGGATATTTTAACTGTAGGTCGAATTGGTTTTTATGTAATGTATGTATATATTATACTATAGTTTACTTTTTTATTTATATTTTTCGGAGCTTAAATGGAGAGCTTAGTGACCATTCACTAGGTTCTTTACTTTGCTACTCATCTATCAAGAGATACAGTGGTTGAATCTAAAACTGGTATAATCCAAAAATAAAAAAGGAAACGGAACGTTTCCCCAATTTTGAATTGAACTGGCAACCGTCGTTACAATTGAAATCAATAGAAATTCAACAACATCGTTATCGTACATTTACTTTCAGATTAAATTCAATATAAATAAAATATATGGCACGAACAAAACGTTTATTCTCAAAGAGTCGAATGTATCGCATTCCTTCATCTTATCCTTCGAGGTCACATAAAGGGGGGTTCTAAGAATGATTTACCGGAAAAAGCTTAGCGTTCCTTCTAAAAATTGGTGAACAATCACCCCTTTACCCATGTCATCTCAACTACATAGATTTAGATCTATTTATCTCAAACGGTAGAAGTAAAAGCCCTCAAACTACTTTTTTTTTACTATGACCATGTTAGCACAGTGACACAGCACTGATTGTAAGCGCGATGGTTGTGCTTTCATTCCCCATTAGAGGGAAAATATCTATTTGAAATACCGTCAATCCCCTGCTCTGATAATTTAAAACATTTTCGACATCTTATATCTCAATTTCAGTACAGTAAGTGTGTCTTAACCAAATCTCTTCAAAAACGGTAGGCACCCACCCTTAAGTGATTGTTTTTAGCTTCAAGGTAGGGTAGGCAAAAAGAGCCTGGGAACCTAGTGTTACTCTCCGTTTCCTGTTTCTCAGACAAAGAAGATATTTAATTCAAATATTAATAATATAGAAGTAATTTAATTCAAAATTTAATTTAACGTATTTCAAATTGAGTATTTAAATATGTCACTTAAAAGGAAAACTAATTTACAACCTCAAGTACTGCGACAGACTACCTTTAAGAGGATTATATTTAATGTTTCTGTACAGAGATATTACGAACAGGACACTATTCATAACTCTTCTCCTATGAAAAGCTTGTTATTTTCTATTAGAACAAGTAGTCCCAAAATTTCAATCATAAATATGTTTTCTTCAAATATTTTTATTTTTTATACATGTTTTTTTTGGTTTTATTGTCTTTTACAACTTGTACAACAGTGTGTAGACAAGAATGTCTTGTGAAGAAATTCTATAGAAATTGCTTTTAGCAATAAATAATATGGCCTAGGTTGGAGTGGCTTATGAGCTACCCCTAAAAAGTTCTACTATTATGAACCTGGTTCCATCATTAAACAATCACACAATTCTTACAATTTTCATATTAAAACACATATTTACAAAACGCGTCATTAAAATCCGCCAGTCAACACGCAATGCCTACAGAATTCCGCGGAAAGTGCTGAGCAGAGTGTTTTAACACTAGCCTCCTAAAACCTGAAAAAAATCTTTCTTTCCTTAAGTAAGTCCCGTATTAAAATACTTATTTCCATCATTTTACTCTACTATATACATAAAGTTTATATAAACTAGTATTATACAAGTACCTAGTACACTGTCGCTGTACTACAGCGGTAGGTACTGTAATTCGACTTAATGCTATTTACGTTTTCGTGTTCAGTGT
>JAEBDU010013305.1:0-102282 GCA_016802625.1 Heliconius numata | reverse complement strand
TTTAAACATACAGGTGTTTTTAACACATTTTGGCCAATCGATCGATATATTGATTATATTTAGCAAAAAATATCTAAAGTACACCTTTACGAAACTAGTTTAGCAGATGAATTATAAATCTTGTATAAATTATCTATTTTAATGTTCAATTGCTCAATAAACATACTTCTACGTATATAATATGTAAATATAGTGAAAGTGTAGTATATCCTTGATAGTGCTAACATACTTTGATTGATGATAAATGCCTGGACTTGGTTAATATTAGTCTAAGGTGCCGCAAAGTTGTTTTTTTTCTGCTTTTTTATATAGCGGGGTAGGTAGAAAAAAAAGTGTTAAGACACAACAAGTAACACTTTATGTAGAAGATGAAATCGTTTATCGCTATATATCGCTATCGCTAAATGTAGAACCCATTTCGCGCACCATTTGCTTGAAAACTTCCCCATGTGAAGAGAGAGAGAGAGAGAGCTGTCATAGTTCAAAATGCTAAAAATATCTCATAATACATTTGGTCGTAAACTGTTTGTTGACGTCACGCCAAATGCGACCGCCGCTTTTGTTGGCACAAGTGATCAGATATAGCGGGTTTAAAATTTTTTTTTAGCTTCACGCTGTATCCCATACACAGCATTGTAGCCTGAGGGAACTTAGTATTAGGACACTCCGTTCCTTACTTTCTGCCAAATTCTGGTGGCACTGTGTGTTGAGTGGCGGAACCCAACACTGCGTGTCTTTTTTGAAATGAAAAAAAATTTTCACTTCGATTGGGAATCAAACCCACGATCATCGTGTTTACATCTAAACGCTGTGCCACTGTGCCACGACGGCTTCAGAAAAAAATATGACCTTGTGTTAATAGAAAATCAATACATGATTTTCTTATACATATATAATAGCAATTTCTGAGAAGAGGTCAAAGGTTGTATACAGAATAAGATACCTTTTTTAGTTTAAATGTGAGAGGTGAAAGAATATTAAAAGTACAAACATAAAGGAAAAGTAATTATTCATAAAAATACTAAGTCTCATAATATCATTTTAGTTCTTTTAGTTATATAGATATTTAACTTTTGTATAAAAATAAAATTTGTGTAGGATATGAATTTACGAGTATGTTGAGGCAAGTCATGGGGCATGGGGCACAGTGTGTGACTGTAAATATGTGTGAGAAAGGCGAAAAGTGAAGAATGGAAGTGTCTTAATGGTAACGGAGTGTTTTAATACTGGGTTCTCAGGCTTCCTATGTCTCGTGTCTTTTGATAAACATAAACTAAAATGACAGCGGCTTCGCTTGCGTTGTCAAATGGATAAAGCTAAGAGTTGTGTATGATTCATGAAACACATGCTAAGCGCTCGACGCGACTTTGACCGCAGGTACGGTGAGTTATATTGACACGATTAACGTGATGTAATATAGCCCATAGACTATAAAAAAAAGGAAATCCTCAACCAGTATACTTGTAGCTTTGTAATATTAGTACGAGTATATGCAGATGAGAAGTAATCACTCCATTTATTAGATTTTTACTTAACTTGCTTAACTCAGCGCTGTATTACACACGATATGGAGTAGACGGAGGCAATCTAGTGTTAAATCCGTTCTCCATATAACTCCTAATTTTCAAGATAGTATGTTGAGTGCCGGAACTAAACGCCGCGCTTTTTCTTATTACTAGTCTGTCTGACGTAGTGCTGTAGATTTTTGACCACATTTATTTTTATATGAAAAATAATTACAATCTCTCTCAACTTGTACCATTTACAAATAAACTTCACCAGGATCATAATAATTTAAAGCGGAGATCTCCTCCAGCCACTCCGCCGTTAACTTTACATGGGAATTGTGAATTAATGGTATGAACATGGGGATTTAAAGACTTTTTTACTCTTATTATTATTTAAATCTACATAATAATTATAAACTTATCAATTATTTTATAATGAATAGGTAGAGGAGGTATGGAAAAAGACATAGTTAATAAATAGAGAAGGTAGTGTAAAATTACTCTGTTCGCTATTTCATGATTTAAGCACAAATATTTTGGGCGTATTTTCTGTTGTTTTGAATTGATTAATGGTGGATGTAGTTTCGATTCCCGTCATATTCACTACCTCAACCTGGTTGGTTAGGAGATGCTCAATTTCGGAAATTCTTTAAACACTCTCTATAAGTCTCTAAGACAGAGTGAAGTTTCTCTTTTTCCATATTGAAATATGAGATATTTCATCGAATTTGATATATTTCACGTCGATTTATGTGATTTACTGCTGTTCCACTGTGCCACGAGTGTCTTACTATTGATAGATAAGTAATCAAGATTTAAACCTAAATTCTAACAACAAAGTTAATTACTTGAATTTATATGAAAATAACAAATTTATAATACAATAAAGAATTAATCTCTATAGCCAACTAATATTTTTAACGTCCTGAGGCGGACTTTCAAAGTTTGTCCATTTTCAGGCACGAGTCGTTCACATTATATTATTTCCGCTTCATAACTTTCGGGAGTAATTAAAAGTTGTTTGAATAAACAATGTTGAAGGAACAAAGGGTGCGGGTTCGATTGAACATTTTGACCGCCTTTTTTGGTTAATTTATCAAAAATTTGATGATTTTTGAGTATTTTCGTACAATTGGTTATAGGAGAATAAGCCGATTGGTTGCCAATTTTCGCCTATTTTTCAGGACATCATGCAATGCAGGTGATCATGCATAGTGTATGGCGAAACTTAACGCTGCGTTTTGTCTTGTTACTCTAACGAGGAAAAGGTTATAACTCATTGTCCGTCGAGTTTATGTATGTATTTTATGTTTTTTCTGTATATTTTTTTCTATGTCCTTCAAAAAATTTGAATCTACAATTTTCATATATTTAGTGTAACTAAAAAAAAATATTTTTCATATATAACATAACATTAGAGACATACTGGCTGCCTCTAATCCTGCAAAACATAAAAAGTTCAAGAACTGTCGACCTTTCAAAGATAAAAAACTCGCTTCGTGTTTTGATGACACCGAATTCGAACTCCAGTCCCTTATGAAGCGATAAGGCCTCGTAAACTTAAGCGATTTGTATAATTCGCTCACGCAACAGACGTTTGCTTGCCGCCCTATTTTTTTACATAGAGTCGAGAAAAAGCTGTGAATATTTGTGGAAAAAGGTCTTTTTGTTTTTGTTTTGTTTGGTTTACACTGATATGGTCCAGTGTTAGGTTGCATCGTTATACTTTTTCTCGTGAATGGTAGCGTAACTTAGCGCCGCACGTTGTTGAAAAATATTAGTGTTGTCTTAAGAGACATATTTTTTATTTAGTTTTTTTATTTCAATCAGTATTGTGACATAGAATAAAGCTTTAAATTTTATTATGTGACCAAGTTGTCGTGGATAGGATTGTCGCAATGGGACAACAACAATAATGTAACTGTGACCTAAGGTTATCTATATATATAAAAGGACTTGTCCTCACTGACTGAGGTAAGACGCACGCACAGCCGTAACCGTTGATGGTAGAAACGTTAAATTTGGACAAAAGTTTACTTTCGTAATCTGGACATCCACTAAGAAGGGATTTTGAAAAATTTTAACCCTAAAGGGGTGAAATAGGGGTTCAAAGTTTGTATGGAAAAAAATTTAAATCGGCACCGATTTTTATAAAATTTGAAATTTAGATTTTTAAAAGTATTTAATTGAATACGTGTTTCATCGTTTTCTAGAATTCTCCCCTTAAGGGTGCAAATAAGGGGTTGAAAGTTTGTATAGGTTTTTTTTAAATCGTCACCAATTTTTATAAAATTTGAAATTCAGACTCTTAAACGTATATAATTAAGCACGTGTTTCATGGTTTTCTAGAATTCACCCCCTAAGGGTCCAAATAAGGGGTTGAAAGTTTGTATGGGAAAATTCTTAAATTGCCACCGATTTTTATAAAATTTGATATTTGGACTCTTAAAAATATTTAATTGAACATAGGTTTCATGGTTTTCTAGAATTCACCTCCTAAGGGTGCAAATAAGGGGTTGAAAGTTTGTATGGAAAAATCTTTAAATCGCCACCGATTTTTATAAAATTTGAAATTTAGACTTTAAAAAATATTTCATTGAACACATGTTTCATGGGTTATTAGAATTTACTCTTAAATACGCAAGCGAAGCTGCGCGCGTCCGCTAGACTTCTATATATATAAAAGGACTTGTCCTCACTGACTGAGGTAAGACGCACGCACAGCCGTAACCGCTGTGCGTAGAAACGTGGAATTTGGACAAAAGTTTACTTTCGTAATCTGGACATCCACTAAGAAGGGATTTTTAAAAATTTTAACCCTAAAGGGGTAAAATAGGGGTTCAAAGTTTGTATGGAAAAAAAAAAAAATCGGCACCGGCATCAATTTTTATAAAAATTGAAATTTAGATTTTTAAAAGTATTTAATTGAACACGTGTTTCATCGTTTTCTAGAATTCTCACCCTAAGAGTGCAAATAAGGGGTGGAAAGTTTGTATAGGTTTTTTTTAAATCGTCACCAATTTTTATAAAATTTGAAATTCAGACTCTTAAACGTATATAATTAAACACATGTTTCATGGTTTTCTAGAATTCACCCCCTAAGGGTGTAAATAAGGGGTTGAAAGTTTGTATGGGAAAATTCTTAAATCGCCACCGATATTTATAAAATTTGATATTTAGACTCTTAAAAATATTTCATTGAACACATGTTTCATGGGTTATTAGAATTCACCCTTAAATACGCCAGCGAAGCTGCGCGCGTCCGCTAGTAATTGTATAAAATGCTCTATTTTATACTCGTAGAGGCGTTAAACACAAAAAGTAAACAAATAAACGTGGCTTAATTAGAAGTCTTTATAAAGCGACACATAAATCATCTGTTAAAATACATCAAATGAATATTTATTAAATTCTTACTATGGATTTTGTATTAAGTTGAGAGTAGTATAAAAATTATGTACATAACTATAGTAGTTTATGGTTAGTATAGAAGTAAGAATTTTTTTGAGTTTACAATTGACAAAACAGTAAAAACAGACTCGACTGGGTCGACTGTAATGTGACGGACACTTGTTGTGATGGCAGCGTTGAGTTTCGCAAGTAAAGATGAGAAGAGGAAGAGACGTTTCTTTTGGCGACCCTGCATAGCTATGCAAAAACAAGCTTGTTTTTCTTTAGTAGACCATAGTTAATTAATTTTATGCTGATTAAATACTACAGGCCAATTAATCTATTATTCATAAATAATGTTTTTTTAGTTTTATCCTTTAATCTGTATGTAGATGATTAGGGAGAGAGAATTTAATGTCTTTACACTGTATTCTCTTCTTGCTAACCCCCCGGGTAACAGAATTTTGAACTGCGCTTTTGTGCGATACACAAGTTTATTAATTGTACCAAAGTAAAAGTTAAATAACAACCAATTCTCGCCCAGGATAGTAACAGTAAAGTAACGTGTAACGTATTCGCTATCGACTATCGACACAAACAAGCGTATAGTAAAGTCTGACCACGAGGAACCTTGGCTATAAAGCGGCGCCAGCTCTCCTAATTATCATATAAACGATGTATACAATAAAAACCTCTTGTTTTGTATCACTGGCTTTGTTTGATGGACATACATACAACTTGACTTGGATTTGTTTTTACATACATATTTAATAGGTATGTCTAAATACCACCCTTTAATAGGAATTTCAAACTATGTCAGAAATTGAGTGAAAAATAGGGAAAGAAGTGTCTTAACATTGAGGGACTCTCCGTCCGTAGCGGAGAAACTATTTTCTCTGTTTGTTCTTCGCTCTCTTCTCAAATTCGAGACTGCATGCTATATTAGATTTAATTTATTTTACGATTTGTGAGCTCAATGCCGCATTATGTTTGATCAAAACAGGGAAATAAAAATTAATTAAATATCAATCCACAATTCCACCAAGTGGGGATCGAAATACAATGAGATGCTGTTTACAGTCAGGTTAAATATTTGTTTATATGATATGTAGCTAGAGGTATATGAAGGTATGTATGCTAATCTATATATATAAAATCGAAAGGTCACTCACTCATCACGAAATCTCAGAAACTACAAGTGCTAGGAATCTCAAATTTTGCATAGGAGTTACTTATAGGACGTAGGTGCTCGCTAAGACGGGAATTTGCAATATTCGTTTTCTAAGGGGTTGTTTTTGGGGTCGAAAGTTTGTATGAAACTTCGTTACTACAAATGCTAGGAGTCTCAAATTTTGCATAGACGTCACTAAGACATTGTCATGGAGACAGAAATTAATAATAACATAGTTCACGCGGGTGAAACCGCGAGCGTGCCGCTAGTATTATATAAATATTAATTTGACAAAGCAGAAGTAAACTTGGTTATGTTTGGACACGCTTATTTTGGGAAGTAGTCGTTTTAATTCGACAATTCTTTTTGTATTGAATAGTCCATATATCGAGGAAGGCTATATTATTAGGCAAGGAAGGCTATACTAATATAGAAGGTTATATTATATCACGTTTATAGTATCGCGCAAACAGTGAGACACTGTCAGCTACGACGCGAGGCGACGGTCACCAATTTAAGATTTATAAATAACAAAAATCATTTCTATATTCGTAACTCGATATATTTTGTATGGACCGGTCTGTTCGGTTATAAAATGCCATAATATATAACGGTGAACCAAAATACCTGTATTCAAGCACTTATAAATGTAAATATAATCATAAAAAACTGAATTTAAGCTTATGTTTTTGTTTAAATATATGTTTTGTTTTTTGTTATCCGGCTAAGGTTTGAGTTTCTTTTGCATGTTGCACTAGCTGTTACCGACGGCTTCGCCCGTTTCCAAGATAACTCTGAGGTTAGGCACCGTAAATGTGAATAAAAGATTAATTTGATGTTATATAACCAATAGCCTTTCTCGATTAATAAAATATCCGATACAAAAATAATTATTCAATACTAAGCTCCTATGATTAGCGCGTAGATATAGATTTGTAACAATAAAACAAATCGAAGCGAAATTGCACTGTAGGTATATGGAAATAAATGTTTTTTTACCTTCATGCTGTACCTACTTTGATTCCCCCGACCTATCCTTCTATGTCCCGTACATAGAAGCGTATGTGGAGGAATCTAGTGTTAAAATATACGCGATTTGTTTTGTTACCAGAGCAAGAAAATGATAATAAATGTTTTCCCTGAGTAAGAATTGAACCTACAATCACCACGTTTACCGCTGCACCACAACAGTGTCAAGACATAATAATTAATATGAATCGTCCTTGTAACATAATAGCAGCTTGTCTAGTTCTCCGGCTGAGGCCATCAAAATAAGGCGTGCGATTCAATTAATTCACATACCTAATGTAGTATCATTAATTTTATTTATAGTCTATTGTTTTATGTAAAAAATGTGCTAAAAACAGATTTAAGTGGTTGTTTTTCAATTATGATTTTTTTTGTTATTTATTTTGGTTTAGCTTCCTGCTTTACCCTGCATATAGCAGGGTAGGCAGAGGGAATATAGTCTTAAGACACTTCGTTCCCCACTTTACGCCGAATTCTGGAGGCATTGCGTGTTGAGTAGCAGAACTCCACGCCGCGCTTTTGCTTATCTAGTATCGACTAGAGTGAAGAAATGGAAATATAAATTTAAGTAAATATTTCGTACCCTAGTGCCTCTGCGTCATGACAGTTTCAAAATTTTACAATATCAACATTTATCTACATATTTTTTAATTTTTGTCCAGCCCTTATAGGCAAAGAATAAGTAGTGATTGAGCACTCTCTTCTCTTTTTTCCGGAAACATAATTAGTAAATATTAAAAGCTTCTTAGCACAAGGTTCCCAGGTCCCCTCTGATATGTGTAGAATACAGCGTGAAGCTCAAAAAATAAAGATTTTTACTCAAGGTCAGTCAAATAAAAGACTATATACAAATTTATATACATTTTTATTTTTTGTCCTAGATTTTAAGTATTTAAAACATAATCTACCTAGACAGACCCAAACAGTGTGCTTTCCTTGGACGGAATACTGCATACTAATAATGCATCTATTGTTTACACCGCGGCTACTACGAGATGTGAATATTAGTTAAGGCTTAGACTGGGGGCCGAAAGAAAAAGAAAGATCCTTGTATTTTTTATTATTATTATTATTACTTTGGCTTTCACGCTGTATCCCGCATACACGTATACAGTAGAGTAGGCAGAGGGAACCTTGTGTTAGGATTAAGACACTCTGTTCCTTAGTTTCCGTTCAAGTTACAAGACGTCGCGTGGTGAGTGGTGGATCATCGTCGCGTTTTGTCTACCAGAGCTTGGAAATGAAAATAATTAAATATAATCATCATTAAGATCGAATTTGTTACCAACATGTTAACCGTCCGACGCGCCACTGCGCTTCGATGGTCTCAATTTCTATAGACATACATTACCTTCTCCGCCCCTCGGATTATACGACTTCATTTTACAAAGCTAATCGTGTATCGAATATAAACAGATCAATAACATAAGTTAATGAAAATATTAATAAAACAAGCGACATCTAGCTGCAAGCCCGGTGCATAATAACGTTTACCGAGCATAGATAGTGAATAAGTAATTGTATATTTAACCTACCTATTTACTGTAAACGCGACGGTAGGGGGTTCGAGCTCCTGTCTGAGGACATGATTATATTTTAATAATTCTAATCAGACGATTAACATACAGAATTCAAAATTTATTTCAAAATGTAAATTTCTTAATTTAAAATTCTAAAATTTCAAGGTAGCCCAGTAATAGTTTTAGCAACAAATTATACAAATTTCAAGATAAATTACAAATATAGTACAAGTTGTTTTTACTGCGCTACGTACAGTCGGACACGCCTACTGTGCATTACCATAACGTGTCCTGGCCTCATACTAGCGCTGTTATGTATATTAATATATACACTAAATCTACATATCCTATCCTATATCTTATAAAACAAAGTCGCTTTTCGTGTCTGTCTGAACTTTCTAACTCTTCTTCTTCTAAACCACCCAATGGATTTTGATGCGGTTTTCACCATTAGGTCGAGTATTTCTCAGGGGAGGTTTATATATAGTTTATTAATTGTACATTCTTATGTAAATTAGCATAAATACGATAAATGTGTATAAAGTCCTACCCGTTGAGACACTTTCGCGCATGCGCTGCTTTAATGGTAAGTACTTCATGAAAAAAATGTACTGGAGTATTGTTCCTCTTAATAATATCTACAAAAAAGTCCGCGATGGCATATTCGTATCTTTTAAGAATAACGTGTAGTGATCATTTTTCTGTCTAAAAATTGTAATTTCAATATATTTTTTATTGTGAGGGATATTTTTCCATAATGGTATTAATCCTTATCCTTTAAAATACTTTATTAATTTTCTACGTTAAAGGAAGATATAATTTGCTTTTTACACTATTTCCAAATTGCGAATAGTTTTAGAGAAAAACGCATTTAATTGTCGACACATCCCGCCGTTGACATGTCAGCTGTACGTTACTCAAGTTTCACTTATCCCTTACTGTCAGCATATAAATAAGTATATTAGTTACGTTGGCCATTTAATGTAGATCAAAACTGTCTTTTACTGTTTTTCATTTTAATAAGTACTTTAGAAGTTGTTACAATATCAAAAAATCCTTGCTGCGAAACGGCTCGCCACTCGCCATGCGTCCGCCGCGCCCGCCTGCCTTACACGCATCGGTGGTTCAGTGGTAGAATGCTCGCCTGCCACGCGGGCGGCCCGGGTTCGATTCCCGGCCGATGCATTCTATTTAATTTTCCTCACAGACAGCCACGTCGTGCTTGCTTTTCATCAGGGACAGAATACCCTCTTCAGCATTAACCACAAGCTCGAAAAAAAAGAAAAGATGCCTTTATAGCAACGAAGATTTAGATGCGTTTGGACGTATTGTATAATTGGAGTTGAATGTATTATTTCAGCGCGATATATTTGGTTTCATATTTTTTGTAGTACTTATTAGTAGGTAGGTTTTTGTTTATAATTTCTTCCGTTAAAAAATAGTCATTTAACTATTTAAAAATAGTCATTTAAATATATTTTAATAAGTACTTGAAAAGATTAGTAGCACAGATTTAAAATTACGGTACCTACTAAAAAATCCTTGCCGAGTAAAACAATTGGAAAATCCTTATTGAAACTACGAAAATGCGGGTTGCATTAGAGTTTAATTAATTTTCACATTATCTTAAGTGCTTTGCAAACATACATCATATGAATAATCCAGTAGTAAAAGCGGGCGAAGCCGCAAGGGGGTCGCTAGTATATATATAAAAATATATGTAAGTTGTTTATGTTTCAGAAAATAGGCCGTCACCGTCGTGAGACAGCGGTACAGTCTGTCTGTAAAGTGACGGTTGTTTTGGGTTCGATTGCCATTACTTGATTGAACTAAGTTATTTTCATTTTTTCTCTTTGATATCAAGAAAAAGAGCGACGTTGAGATCTGTTATAAAAATAAGTAATATGAATATATCAGCTTTACTAACGGCGTCGCAAACTTGGTTAAATGGAAATTCCTAAGAGTCGCACATCATGTTATCAAAAGACCTCAAACTCTCTTGTTATTGTAATATTTTGCATATAGTAAAAAGAAAGAATTTGTGTGTTCAACGCGTGTATCTCGGGAACTATTGCCTCAAGTTGTTCTCTCTTGTGTTAGGTAGTCCATTTGTAAAGGAAGGTTGTTTACTATATTAAATCACGTTACTACTGCACTTGCGGTCAGAGTTACCTTGAACACTTTGAATTTGTCATACACAAGTCAGTCAGTCAGTTATTTATATTTGACCATGCGGGCAAAGCTGCATTTAAAAGACTGTTTTTTTTTAGTTTCACGCTGCATCCTCCCTGTAGTAGGATAGGCAGCGGGAACCTTGGAACCTAGTGTTAAGACTTAAACACACCAAACTCGCATGTAAAAGTTAGTATAGCAAATATTGGCCAGAGCACACAATCGGACGCAGTGTCGTAAACGGCAGTTAGCATTCATAATGAGGTATTATTGTTATTTGCTGAACAGGTTATGATGCAAATAAATGGATTTTATACATATATAATGTATTTGAGGCCGTCGTTGCGCAGTGGGGCAGTGTTTAACTGGACTGACGTATAGGTTGTGTGTTCGATTGTTCGATATTAAAATAATTTTCGCTTCGTCGTTCTAGTATACAAAACGGTGTTGACTGTTGAGTTCCACCATTGACCTCGCTACATTTAGAGATTTGGGGTATAGAATATCTAAGGCTAGGTTCCCTGTACTATAAGGAAAAAAATGTAAAGTTGCTTAAAATATTTTTGTGTTAGTAATTACGGTTTATATTTTATTTTACTCTTGCTTAGTTTATTTAACTTAAGCACGGTGGGCAAAGAGCACCTAGCGTTAGAAACTAAATTCTCAATTTTCTAGATGGATTACATGTTGAGAAGTGGAAATCAACGTCGCGCCTTGCCTTACTAGACTAAAATATTAATATTTTTAAATTTCAAAATACCCCTCGTGGGAATCAAATTTACAATGGTAAAATCATAATCAAGATTTATTTTTATTTTTCCGTTTTCCAATCATCTCTTGTTACCGTGGGATGTTACTGACCTGACTCCCAGTAGATAGTAAACCTACAACCATCGTGTTAACAGTAAGCCGCTGTCACTGCGCCATGATAGCCTTTTTATCTGTGATATAAAAGTCTAATGTTATTTGCTTTCACGGTACGTATGCCGCGTGACCCGCCGGGCGACTTTCAGAACCGCATCCAGTTAAGTTTATTTTGGTGATACGGTGTTTACTCGAGCACACACTCGAGCTCACACTGCATTGTAATTTTAATGTTATTTTATATAAAAAAACATATTTTTAGATGCATGTTGTGGTGCAGAAGTGTAAACGTAGGACTGTAAAGGCGACAGATTGTGTGTTCGATTCCTATTCGAGGAATTTAAATATTTCCCGTTAATATGTCCCGTATATAGCAGGGTAGACAGAGGAAACCTAGTATTTAATACTTTTTTTTTCAAACAATCCACCCAAATTTTAAGACATTGCGTGTTATGTGGCAGAGCGCAACTCTGTGCAACTAAACTTTTATTACTAAAGTGAGCAAATGAAAATAATTAACTCACCCCGAATGGGAATCGAACCTTCAATTAGTGCATGTAATGATATAATTAGAGGAAATATTTAAATTTAGATTTTAATTTTATCTCCACCAATTGCAACACGGTGTGACCGACGGCCTCGTCTAACGAGACACCCGTATTTTTGGTAGCCACCGACGTTAATGACTTGATTTATACATATTATATACAGATATTACCTAGTTTTATAGACTGTAGACTGCGATACGAAGATATTTATTACAATACAAAATATATGATTACAACTAATTTGCTTAATATTCTAATAATAATGATAACTCGTGAGCTAAAATATGATATAAATACGTAATATATTTAAGACTGACTATATAACTCCAATGATACAATAAACGCGTTGGTTATGAGTTGGTTAGTCTGAGACTTTAACTATATATAATTTCCCCGCTCTTATGCAGAGTTAAACACCGCTATTCAATACACAATGTCTCAAATTTCGGAGTTTTCAATGAGGTCAAATGAAATACCCGTTTAAAATACAGGTTATAACTTTTTAATAAAGTAATTTAATCACGAACAACAGACACTCAAACTTTGTAAGAGCAGCTTAAAACATTTAATATATCTTTTGAATCGTAAACGTCCCGTAAAAGTTGTAGCTTAAAACTTTATTTATGTTCATCGGGATAATGTTCGAAATCCATAATAGGATAGTAAAATAGATTTATAGGGTTCCTTAGCGTCACGCTGCGTCGCTTATAGCAGGACAGGGAGAGGGAACCTAGTGTTAAGACACGCACTGCTCAAATTTAAAGACATTTGTATAGTTCGTGGCGGAACTTAACGTCTCGCTTTGTTTTATTACCAAAGTGAAGACATGAAAATAATTCGATACTGCGAGTAGGAATCAAACTTATAAACATCACGTTAACAGTCTGCTACTGTAGCACTGTGCCACAACGGCCTCGAATATAAATTGATAAACTAATATTCAATTTTATATTGTTAACCTGAAATTATATATAATTTTTGTAGTTTACGTTTATTCATGTAAGTACAACATGGACAAACTTCAATCATTGCTTTTCGTCTCGAATTCGAGATAAGCGTGTTGAATGGTGGAACTAAACACTGCTTGCGGTGATGCTTATCGGATCAATGAATTTAAGTATCTCAATACGACACAACCACGTCATTTTGTTCTCCTCTTTTTATATATTCTAAAGACCGCATTTATCTAAATACGGTAAAAACGAACTGAAGACATTACATGTTGAGCGGCGGAACTCTACGCTGCGTTTTGCCTCGTTACCAGAGCGAGAACTCTAGAGAAACTATCAAACTATCTACATACATACACTTCACATACATGCAAGTCTATCCTACAATTGCTACACACGTGGAGCATATCTACGTCGATTAGAGCACTTAATCCCAACCTTGGGCACTGGGGAGCTAAATTGGCTATAAAATATACAACACTGGCTTTAAATCCTGTATTTACACGAATATTATACTTTTTTTGTAAAAAAAGTCGTTCATTCAAAGCTGCACTTTGACGTCATTCATCGTTTTGATATAACCCACTGAAGCTGCGGAGAGAATTATCTCGGGCACCTGGAGTGTGTGGAATCGAAGTCGGTCTTACTCATTTTCATTTGACTACGCAGGCAAAGTTGTAGATAAAAGCTAGTATTACTATACAACACCACGTTCCTTATTTAATTGAATTATAATTAATGCAGGTACTATCCTGCCCACATCGTCTAATCCTTATATGTATCTATGTATGTAAAACGAGTGGCCTTCTAGCTCTATTATAGATTTTTTGTCTTCTCGGAATATATATCTTTTATCTTATAGCAAATTCCTAGGTTAATATAGAGTTAAGACACTTAGATTTTTTTGTAAATTTAATAAAATCTTAACGACCTACATCTTAAAGACTACGTGAGCAAAGCTGTGAGTAACTACTAGTTCAATACATATAAAATCTTTATTACCGTAATAACTAACTAAATTAATTCTAAGATTAGAGATAAACTGGGTTCTAAATACCTACATTTATTATGAAATAATTTACGTATTGTTAGTATAAACAATTTGTTTATCATTTGTGAATATTAATAACAGTTTGAGTTGAACCCACGCGTGGGAACATTGTTTATTGTTTACTAGCTTTTAAGCGTGGCTTCGTCCACGAAGTCAATTGGAAATAAATAACTAAAAAAGTATATGACACATGACACGTTGTAACTGTCCTAGTGGACACCTATAGGTAGTTCGACCCCAGGCAGGTACAATAGGCTACAACAAAACAATTAATGTGATATAATATAGTCCACACTTTCCCCGATAAATGGACTATGGACTATTCAACGCAAAAAGATTTTCTCAATTCGTACTTTTAGTTGCTGAGATTAGTGCGCTCAACCAAACAGAGTCTTTAGGTTTATTATATTAGAATAGATTGAAATAGCTTAATATTTCATTATACCTATTATAACTTTATGGCTTTAAATACAATAATGATATTATCATGTTTTAGAATGTTGTAAAGCCCCCGTGCCATCAAGAGGGAGTGGCAGTTTAAATAATTTTTATTCTTGCGAGATAAGGAGAACGGAGTGACTTGATATGGGAAAGTTAATTAAAGGTGAAGCTGAAAAAAAATGTGATCGTAATTGTGTTTTTTTCGTTTTTATATTGTAACCAACATAGTAGGGTAGGCAAACGTAGGACCTAGGTCCTAATTATTTGGAAATAATTCGTTTAATTTTAATTATAACATGCTTATTATTTATAAGTGGGGAATGGAAGTGTCTTAATACGAACGGAGTGTTTTAACATTAGGTGTCCAGGTTCCCTCTGCTTACTCGCCTATGTGCGAAATATAGCCGAAAGCTAAAAAAAGAAAACGTGGGGAACGGAAGTATATGAATGGGGGACGGAATGTCTTAACACTAGGTCCCCAGGAACCCCATGCGTACCCCGCTATGTGGGGAGTACAGCGTGAAACTAAAAGAAACTTTTAACTATTTCCTATTGGCCATGTCACGTCCAACTATTTGGCCATGTCACGTCCATGATTATATATTTTAAACTTACTTTATGTAATAACTGAGCAGTATGAATGAGTGTATGAAGTTAACTTTAAGTTTATGCTGCTTCTCCTGCGTGGCGTGGCCTCATTAACTTTAAAGAGCTTCAGCTATAATGTATTAGTTTAGATTATACTATAACTATTATAATATTTCATTCTTCATTTTCAACTTCTTTAAATATATTTCTCGCTTGATTATGCAACTTAACGCCGCACTTCATTTAATCCCTATACATCTCTCTAAAGATTTGAACCCACCCACATCTGGTACCGTCAGATACTGTTACCACTGAGCCGTATAGTTAACGATGCTATTAATATATTTATGAATAACACTTTATTATTATAAAACTAATAGAATTTATTAGTTTTATAGACATGTATGGTCGTAAAGCGAACTGGGTGTGTTCGTGTTTAGACTTCAGAATCAATTTGATTGGTACCTGGTAAGTACCTACTCGTATTTCACTTTATTGTCATAATATGTTGTAACTATTGAGACTGTTGCCTTCAGCCGAGACAGTTGTGGGTTTGATTCCTAGTCAACCTAGAACATATATCCTACACTGGTAACGAGGCAAAGAGCGTGACACATTATACATCAAAAACACAACTGAAAAGTTATTATTAAGTTAAACTGGGGAATGCCAACCAACCCAGTTTTTGAGATGTTGCGTGTTGAGTAGCGGATCTCAACGCCGCCCCCTTCTTTTTTTTGAAAACCACTGAAAGGAAATAAAGTAAAATAAATACCTAATACTGCTAATTCCTTCTGGTTGCAAAATATATTATAAGCATATACACTATCTATTATTTAACTTTAATAAAAACCATCTGACCTACCTAGTATGAACAGTGAGAGTAACACCTAACGTACAGTGGTGTGCGCATGTGTGCGTGGGCTCAGCTGATTGTCGATGTGTGCTGTAGCCTCGATACTGAGGTCGATGACACGGCCAAAGAGTATGGAGTGATGAAGAATAGGATTGTTTATGTTGTGTGTGTTTTTGTTTTTGTGTTATATTTAATTATGGAATTGGTATTTTAGGTCTTAACACTGAGATAAGACTTAATTATATTTTTAATAAATAAATTTAATATTTACTTGCAGCTGAGTATGTTAAAATAATATAATTGTCGTTTTCATCAACAAAATTTACTGCACTCAGTGTGTAATGTATGTAAAATAGAGGAAAAGTGAATTAAAAATTAAAGGAAGTTTTTTATATTTATCTCATGAATAGGGATTAACCGTGAAGATAAATAAAAAATGTCATAAAAATTAATAAAATCGTATTGAATGAAGTAATTTATGCAAAATACATTAAAATATGAGAAATTTCGAAAATAAACATTTACTTTCTTAGTAAAAAAAACATATACATAGAAAACCTATGTGTGTTTTTTAATTTCTCCAAGCAAACGAATAACAATTAAAACATTAATTAATGTTATTTTAAAAGTACAGTTCATTTCTCTGCCAATTTTATTTGTTTACTAAACTAAAATACAAATGACGCGAGGGTGCAAGGCATTAAAGTAGCTACCACTATCACATCTGTTAGGACAGTGCATGGTGCCTAGTAACAGCGTGGTTCGGTAGTCTCGCTGAGCTTGTTGCGTAAGTGAGTTCAATTTCAGTCAAGGCTTGGCTCAAGTAAACAACTATTGAAACACTTATGCAAAACTACACGCTTAGACTATACTAGCTTTTTACTCTTGCTTAGCCTCCAGTCATTTTTTATCTTTACGCTGCATCTCCCATATAGCAGAGTAGGCAAAGGGGAAGTGGGAACCTAGTGTTAAGATACTCGGTTCCCATTAAGTACTTCTCGTCCCTATCCCATTATCTGCTGATTTCTCCAGCCGTTGCGTGTTTGGTGGCGGAACTCAACGCCGCGCTTTGCCTCGTTACCAAAGCGAGGAAATGAAAATATTGAATATGAAACTGAAAGTGAAATATTTAATACAATTCAATTAAATATTAAATATTTTATTCCACAGGAACGGAAATGTCTTAATAGGAAAGGAGTGTTTTAACATTAGGTTCTCAGGTTCCCTCTACCTTCTCACCTGTTTGTGGGATATAGTGTTAAACATTAAACATAAATATCTTAGTATACTCTTAAAATAGGCATTCTCTGAATACTCATGATAAAAAAATAAATCTACACTGTATACTGTAGGCCAGTGTCAAAATATTCCGTTTCATTTTCTTCAATTTTCGCCCAATTTTCGAGATATCGAGTGGCTAAACTTAACGCCGCGCTCTGCCTAGTTATCGCGGCAAGCAAGAAAATTACAGTTATTAATTCCCCGATTTGGATTCAAACCTTCAATCTCGCGTTTACAGTCAATGATTGTGCCGCTGCGTTACAATATCCTCGAAAAACTTGATATTTGTCTTATAGCTTGGCTCATTACTGAATAACCTTAACCAATTGTAGTTTACGATATACCTACAGACACACAGACGTACAGATAAATTATATTATAAAGCTGTAGGTACTTTGAAGTTTTTACCATGTGGTGTTTGTTTGGGATTGGTTTGTTCAAACGAATGAGAATCGCCCTTTTAAAAACCTTGGAGAATTTGTTTGGAAATAACGTATTGATCGTTTTGTATTATTTATATATTTTCACGCTGTATCCCGCATATAACAAAAAACAGGGTAGGCAGAGGGAACCTACCTTGAAACATTGCTTCCTCCAATTCTCAACCAATTTTCGGTATTGCGTGTTGTGTTGGCGTAACTTAACCGCGCGACACCTTCATAATATGTCGTAATTTAATATTTAACTCATATTTGATTTTATCGCCTATAAATGCCATAAAATTCTTAATTTAGAATTCCTCAACGTTATTTACAATTAAGCGCCAAACTACTTTGCATATAAATGCGTGTGTCGTAATGTGGTGAACTATGAATAAAATTAAAATGGGCGACAAACGACGTGCTTATAACAAATTATTGGAAAATTTCTCTTTTATTATTTATTGTGAGGTCGTTGTGGTGCAGAGGCTCAAGGGTGTGACAGTATCGCGACGGTTGTGAGTTCGATCTCCACTCGAGTGAATGAATTAATACTTTCATTTCTTCACCCTGGCACCAAGGCAAAGGCCCGACGTTGAGTTTTGCCACTCAATACGCAATGCCTCGAAAAATTCGGCGGAAAGTGGAGAACGAAGTGATTTAACAGTATGCTCTCTCTACATACCCTGCCGTATGCCTGCATATGATACAAGGTAATTTATTTTTTATTGTGTTGTCTAAAATTGTTTTTTCATATTCTGAATGAGTGGAGTAGTCCACACTTTGTATCATCATACTGGAATCGGATTGGGTGCTGAATGGTGGAACCTAAAGCCAATTCTTGTCTTGTTACCAGAGCGGGGAAGTGAAAAATTATTTTTTGCCTAAAAAATATTTACTTCCCGGTTTTCCATTCCCTAGAATGTCAATGTCGATTGCGGCTTCGTTTCAGAGAAAAGAGTTATTTTCATTTGCTTACTTTGACAACAAGACAAGTTGAGTTCCATCATTCCACAAGCAATGTCTCGATTAGTGGATGGGAAATGGGGAATGGAACGTCTGGACAATAGTTTCCCTCATATTTCATGATATGCGTGATACAGGATCAAGCTAAAAAAAACGAATATTTCCCCGAAGTAAAAATATATGTAGTCATTTTTTAAATAATAATAATAATCAATCAAAATCCCATCCAATCCCATACATCCACACGTCCACGTGTTATTTCACATATTAGTGACTTCCTCGTAGTGGCAGTTTATTTATAAACAACGAAATGGGGCTACGATCCCAATTTGAATACTTGCCAATTTCCCTATTATTATACGGTTGTGAATTAATTTTTTAGCTACACCCTGTATGCACAATCACATCGCAGGAGGGAAACCTAGTGTTAAGACACTCCGTTTCAAGAATCCCATTTAGTATCACAAAGTGACGAAGTGAGAAGACCGACTAGTCAGTCAAATGGGAAATATGATATACCTAATTATAATTACCTTGAAAAGTATTTTGAACTCAATATTATATTTGAAGTTAGTTTGTCAAGAACAAATTCTTTTGGCATTGGGACTTCAATGTTTATTAGTTATTTAAAACTTTGAATGTGATGTGTGTATGATAAAGGCAAATATTTTGTTTTACAAACCATACAATCTGTAGAGTTTGCCCACAATTTTTGAAATAAGTATTTAAATGTTTTCTTTACATATGTATTTTCAGATCCATAGGGCAGAGGGAACCTAATGTTAAAACATCCCACTCCCCACTTTTCCAGTTTGAAACATTGCGTTTTTATTAGGTACTCAGCAAAACTCAACTATCGCAATCGTAAACAATTCCAACAATAAATTTAAATTAACTTAAATTTCGACTGATTACAATTATTCTTTGTTATATTGCAGAGTAGGCAGAGGAAACCTAGTGTTAAGACACTCGATTTTCCACTTTCAGTCAAATTACGTTTGTTGAGTGTCGGAACTTAACGCCGCACTGATTAGATTTGAAGTAGTTATATACAGACAAACGCAAAACGAATCTCAATAAAATGTATACGACATAAACAGATATTTATATAATCATACATTTAAGTACGTATTGGTCAACAGAAAGCTCTCGTGTAAGCTTTTACGGCGTCATAAGCTCAATAGTTACGTAAATTTGACAAATTTACGACTAATATATGGTAATAAACATGTTGTTAGGTGAAATACGTTTGGTGTTATAATAACTATGAAATGACGTAAAATCTAGTTAATAAATGTTTTATGGTAATACTAGAAGTATTAAATAATAAATAGTTTATATATTTTCTGAAAACGCATAGAAATTTTATATTAAATATTTTTATTACATCGTTTTGGTAACGGAGCAAAACGCGGTGTTGAGTTTCGCACATTCAACACGCAATGCTTTCATAAATCGGCAGAAAGTATGAAATAGAATTATCTAAATGAGAACAATGAGTCTTAAGACCTTTCCTATATGCGAAAAAACAAAAAAAATATGATTCATGTGTCCTCCATAATTATGATTTTTTTCCATTTTCGGGCAAAGTTACAGGCTACTGTTAAATGCTACTAAGCTTAATAAAGGTTTAATTGATGTCAAAGTCAAAAATACGTTATCTCAAAGATGCTTATTTCTTATATTATATATAATGTAAGCCAAGTAAGTACAATAAACGTCGACCCTGAGGTATCAATAACAAATATATCCACCAACAAGGCCAACTAATAATAGGCTATAGAAATTTAACATAACAGCCGGCCCTTTGAGCTCTGTGCTGCAAAGTTCTTCTAAATAAAACGTTTTATGCAAGAAAAGCTGAAGAATGTTATTTTACAGATTTGAACCCACGCCTCTTTGAAATCGTCCAGGCTCTCTCATCACTAAGTTATACGTTCTTATCAAGTTATGTCGAAATTCTTATTATTATTTATATTATGCTTTCTTATATTGCAGGCAGAAGAAACCTAAGAACCTAGTGTTAAGACACTCTATTCCTCGTAAAGACAATTTCGTTTCTTTCTGTCGAAATAAAAGAAAATAAAAAAACTATATTTTCTTTTACATAAACCTGTCCATATCAAAAGTTTATTTATATATCGGTATCGAAGTGAAGCAATCGAGTTCGAGATACATTGATGGACGGAGGTCACGTGGTCTTATTTTGAAACATTGTAATTATTTCCGATATAAATTAGAACCTTCGTACATCGATACAATATATTATGTTGATAATTGAACTATTATTTGAGTACTGAAGTGGTTGCTTGGTTGAAAGCACAAATCTCCGGAACTACTGGTTTCTATTGGGAAATTCTTTTGTATTGTAAAATCCCTTTATCGAGAAACCAATTATCGAATCTACTCACAAACAAGCGTAAACGTGACAATTTGTAGATTCAATTCTTACTTTGGGGAACCTAGCGTCTTAGCACTTAACACTAGGTTCCCTCTGCCTACCACGCTATTTACGGGATACTGCGTGCGGTTAAAACAAATATAACACCTAATATATACTATAACAACACGAGCATTATGAAAATACTTCCTGAAAGTTAGATCTATTGATAACAGTATATGAGGTCTTTATATTAACAAATTTCCGTCAACAAAACGTTTACAATACGCACAGTATATACACTCGAAAACCGGAAATTAAAAAAATACCCTTTATTTGTATAATACATTAGAGGCAATAAAGCACGGGCGGACTGTATTTGACTGTATACGCGATGGTCGTGGGTTTGATGTTCATTCCCTTTTTCCTATAGTAGGTTAGGCGGAGAGAGCCTAGTGTCTAGATATTCCGTTCTCTGAAGTCTAGGAAATGACACCATTTAGTTAATCACACATGTATAGAGGCTAGTCGTGGCGCAGGAGTAAATGTGTGCGACCGGTTGTGGGTTCGATTCTCACTCGACCAAATTATATATTTAATATTTTCATTTGCTCTCTCTGGTATCGAGGCAAATGGAAGAGTTTTAATGCTAATGGAGTATCTTAACACTAAGGTTCCTATATTCAATCTGTCGAGTGAACGGAGTGTCTTAACTCTACATTTTCTAGGCATTTATATGCGTTTGTAGTTCCGTTATATAATTTTAAAAAAACACTAACTATTTCGGTTAGGTTCACACTGTATCCCTCATGTAGCAAGGTTATCATAGGTAACCTAGTGTTAAGACACTTCCTGAGGAAATGAAAAAAAAGAACAAGTAAACGATTTTTTTTCCCGAGTGGGAATCGAATCCACAACCGTTGTGTTCATAGTAATAATACAAAAATCTTATCGCCCAGCACCTACCCTCGAAAGTTAATTCCATCCAGGCGTGGACATTTAAAAGCTATTAAAGGCCGTGATTAAATTTACACAAGTACAAGTGCTTGAGCTTTGGAACTGAGTCCTTGAGTTCAAGTGGATTAAAGTATTATGGAGGAGCCTACTTGTGGGGCGAGGCCTGTTTTGACATTTGACCTCGATAAATATACGCGTAATGTCTTATTATTTGTACTAACTTTTATTTTTGTTTGGTCTTGTTTCACTAACCGTGTTTAATTCCATTACTTAATACGTAGTATATATATATGTATAGAAGGTTGCGTTAAGACACTGTTCCAATTATGGAGACATTATGTGTTGAGTGTCGGAAAAAAGGACAATGATTACCGCGAGTGGGAATCGAACCCATAACTGTCAAGTTTATAATAATTGCGTCACGATGGCCTAATACGGAGTGTCTATAAAATGAATATAAAGTGGAGAACGTATAGTCATTATCTACTCTCGTCCTATAGTGTTATATGCAGGATATAGCTTGATGTATTAGGACTTTTTGAAATATGGCAGGAGACGCAAGAAAAGTGAGATTTTCTTAAGATGTGCAATTACGTCATTGTTACACCAAGTGAGCGGTGAGTACATTTAAATAAAAATTCTAGGTCAGAAATTCTTAGACGATTCATTGCAGAATATTTGTATTTATCGTTACTGTAATAAGTATTGGTTCAAAGATGGTTCTTGTGTAGAAGTACTTGCACGTTATGAACGTGTTACGTATCGGTCTCTTTGATTGCCGCAAACGTAGATAGAGAGATTCTAGTGATAAAACACTCCCTCGCCCGTTTTCTCCCCATAATTCGAATTTAAAATTTAAATGGTGAATTTGATTTGTAAAAGTACGAAATCCTTTCTTTATTTACATTTAGATATAGGTATTATGTTTAATAGCAGAACAAGAGTCTACCATTTCTCTGACCTCTATATCTAACATTATGATGGCATTAAAATAAGTCTGGTAAGCACAGCGTTAAATTCCGCCACTCAACAAGCAATTAGAAGTTGACGGAAATTGGGGAACAGAAGTTTCTTAACGGGAACGGTGTATTTTAACACTAGGTTCCCAGATTCCCCCTGCTATGTGCGAGATACAGCGTAAAATTAAAAAAAAAATGAATTAACATAGTCGTATCTGATGCATTACTCTTTGGCGTGATCTAGTCCAGAGCTAGTTGAAGTAGGTCGGCGTATCAACCACCCACGTTTATCAACATTGCTGCTCCACTTGGGATATATCTCGGGAACAAACTTCTTACTATTAGCTTACTAATAAACTAATTTTTATGATATTACGAAGTGCTATTTGTATTTCTTAAAGGTTATATGAAACCTCTTTCGAATTTTGTAGGATTTGAACTTCATCTTTTAAGATAAGATAGAACAATATGTTAAAATATGTTTTGTGTTTTTACAGTTTTTGTAGAAAGATATTCTTAAAGTGTTGATATAAAAAGTCGTATAATACGAGTATTTATTATTAGCTTTAACCTGCACTTTTTTTGCCTAAGAACCATACATGCCACATTTCGCTGAAATTCTACGCCGCGTATGTCGGGTTATCCGTTGGTTGTCAGTCACTCGATATAGAAAGAATTTGTATTTAAATAGATAAATAGTAATGATGAAAATAAGATCTTTTTTTACGTGGGCGAATTTGCATCACAAACATGCGGAAACCGAATCCGCGACCTCCGTCACCGAATGTAATGCCAACATGTCAACAGAATATAAATGAAGATTATAAAACTCTTATTGTATTATTAGTAAAAGTATTTATAAATCTATTATAAGTGGATTTATACAAAGAAATAAATGCTAGTTCTTTTTAATTTTAAAAATGTGATTCCACAGTTTCCGAGGGGTTTGTGTTCAATACTGCTACGGTTACTTTTATTCGTTCATTTTTATTTACCTATTTTAATCGAGTTACTTATCATTTGGGTCTACACAATGAAATCGCAGTTCTATTTTATTTCACTTAAATTTCTTGTTTTCATGACACAAAAACACGTTTACAAAAAATCTGTCAGTTTATTTATCCTGGCGCGTGTTGAAGTACACTCGCTTTGTTTCTTTTTAAATGTTATGGTGTTAGCAAAATACTAGAGGCTAGTGATTGCGAACAGGCATGAGCGCGCGATAGTAAAGACAAAAGGTAGATCCGATTCCTACTCGAGGAAATTAAATATTATATATTTTGATTTTTTCGCTCTAGTGTCCACCCTTACTGCGGCGTTGAGATCCGCTTGTCAACACGCAATGCCTTCAGAATTCAGAAGAAAGTGGAGAGCGACATGTCTTATCATTAGGCCTCATCTGCCTACTCTTTGAAATTTTCACGAAAATACGTGTTGTGTGGCGTACCTCAACACCAAAGCGACTATAGAAGGTATTAATTTATTCCTCCGAATAGGAATCGAACCTACAGCTGTCACGAGGATACATTAAATAAAAAAAAAACCATTTTAAAAAAACACTATCGAAAATAGTGCCAATATACCGCTACAGAGTGACACACTGACGGCTCTAATTTATTTATATGTTTTGCTTTCCGCGCTTTATGTTGGTACGAAATGAATTTTTACGATAATGTGAATGAAGTTTAATATGAGGAGATTTTAATATTAGAGAAGTTTGTTTGTTGTTTTTCACACGTTTTTAGGGTTCCGTAATCTGATGCCAAGAACTGGAGTTCTTATACTGATTATCGTTCCTGATTTGTAATGTCTGTCGGTCTCTCTGTAAGTCATAGAACTGAGAAGGAACAACTAAATGTTCTGTGGCGCTGCAGCCAGGAAAAACTATTTTGGTAGATGTTTCTGTGCCAGTAATAGTAAAATGTTGTACATAATCTTTTAATAAAAATAAAAATCTATACTAATATAATAAAGCGGAAGAGTTTGTTTGTTTGTTTGTTTGTTTGTTTGTTTGTTTGTTTGTTTGTTTGTTTGAACGCTAAGATCTCTGGATCTACTGGTCCGATTTACATTGTTTTTGTTTTGTATGAAAGCTGCATTCTTCAGAAGTGCTATAGGCTATATAACATTACATTACACATATAAACTAATATATTTTAAAGTACTTTCTTATTTGACATGCAATTTATTCTGCCATGTTAATAACAACCGTCGCGTCGCTACGCAACCGTTACCGCGACATTTTGATATTCATCCTTATGAAAATAAATATAATAGACACTTTTAGCATTTTACCTTGATTGAAATTATAGTTTACTGTATAACATTCTATTAAATAATTAAGGAGATGTCACTGATTCGAAATGACCCAGCCTTCGGGCAGCATAGTACGAGTATGATCGACGCGAAAATATTCTTATAGTTTAAGCAGGCGTAGCCGCGTCCGGGTCCACTAGTATAATATATAATCATTTGCGGCCGTCGTCGTGCAGGAGACAAGTGTGCTGAAAACGCGACGGTAATGACTAATGAGTTCGGTTCCCACTCAAAAATGGAATGAAATATTACATATTTCAATGAGGCAAAGTGCGGCGTTAATTTTCGCCACTTACACAGAATTTTCTGAAAATTTGGCGGAAAATCTCATATCAGTATTTTTATTTTCACACTTTGGAAAGATAAAGTTGCGTCTTTGTTTTTCACTCGATAGATCATGAAACAGAAATATAATGATAACATCATTTTCTAAAGTCGTTTAATAATATTGTTTACTACACGTACAGCATCTGGGTATCGTCGCTCCAAGGAGTACTTTTTACGGACGTTTATGTTATATTTGATTGCGGCGGCTTCTACTTTCAAAGGCACCTGACGATATTATTATTTCATATGTAAAGAAAAATATTATTTATGTCTTCATTTTATACTTCAGCAGTTGGCTACTTAGTAATTATTTTTTTTAGTTTTTTTTAATATAATATATTATTAAATGAGAGTGCAGGGGCACAAGCGTGTTGCTTTAAATGAGACAGGATGTGGGTTCGATTTTCACTCGCGGAAATGAAATATTCAATATTTAAACTTTTTCACTCTGGTTTCGAGGCAAAACCAGGTTTTATATTGAGTTCCGCCATTGAAAACGCAATGCCTTCAGAGTTATTTACTAAAGAAAATGGGAAGCGGAGTGTCCTAGGCTCCATCTGCTACTAGCTTGATATAACGAAGCTGAAAAAATATATAAAAGAGTTCTACGCCTTTTCTTAACTTTGCATTAAGACCCTCCGGTCCTCAGGGCTAAACAATTTTCGAGATTGCATGCACTGTTGTTGACTAGCGTCACTCAACGCCGCTCTTCATCTTGTCCCTAAAGAGAGGGTTTCAAAGTAATTTTCCCGTCTGGGAATCGAGCCCGCAATCAAAGCGTTTCCAGTAAGACACTATGCAATTGCGATTACTTATTAATGCATCTATTAACTGGTACAGGTTTGAATCTTGTGATGTAAGAACAACATCCGCTTTTAATGCTTTTATAACTTCCTGCTCCACGCGAATATGACTGACATTACTGTTAAAATATAAGTTTTGCATAAATACCGGCTTGAATGACGCGACGTCCTGTATGAGTTGACCAATTTCATTATATTTATCTATGTTTTTATCTGAGAACAAACTATCTACTCATCACTCCGCGAGATGACTGGTCAAATGTAAAATACAAAATTTAGTTGTATCCCGCAAATACAGGGTTTGGTTCCGTCTGTTTGCAAAAAAAAGCGTGAAGCTAAAAAAAACTCATGAAACCAACAATCACTCTTATGAACCAATAACACTTAAAAAAACCCCAGCGTTTTTCCCCAAATTTTTCTCACTACAAAATCGAATTACAAATAAAAATGTTCGCATTTGTAAAACTGAAAGTTGCCCACAAATAAAAAATGAACGTCTCCGAAGTAGGTTAATGTGTCCCCGACGCGAGATTAATCGGTACAATTTTTAGATCTAACATTCATTGTGTTCAAGTACTAAATATCATATATTTTCGCATGTTTTTTATTTATTTTTTACCTGCGACTTCGCTCGTCTCGTCGAATGGTAAATAATAGCTAAGTGTTGTGTTTCGAGTCCCGTTCCATTCCCATTCTTAGGAATTATTATATTTAAAATATTTTCATTGTGTGTTGAGTGCCAGAACTCAACCCCGTGCTTTCTTCTTGTTAGGTGTCCCCAAATTAGGTATCAAATCTAGAACCGTCGCGCTTAAAGTCAGACGGCCTAATTTTTTCAATTTCTTATTAAAATTTGTTCATGTCCTTAGTTTAGAATATTAGAAGAACTGCATATTAGGATACACAGGGTTTTAAATCAAAAAAATAAAAAAAAATGAAGTATCTTAGCACTATACCTATTTACTCTGTCCATCCTGCTACATGTGGGATACAGTTTTAAACTAAAAAAGATAATAATTTAATTTGAAATCTTCAAGCCATTATCAAGGTATTTGCTATAAAAATAAACAGGTCATCGACTTTGTAATTAGGTATTTAAAGTACAATCAAGGCGACAAATCCTGGGGGGTTTTTATTTATCTTAAGTCATCGTGGTGCAGTGGCAAAGTGCACGATTGTACATAAGACAGTCTTGGGTTTCCCACTCGCGGGGAAGTTTATTTATATATATTATCATTTCCCATAGATGAGTACCACCACTCAATACGCAGCTTCACGCTGTATCTCGCACACAGCAGGGTAGAACCTAGTGTTAATACACTCCGTTCCCTACTTTCCGCCGAATTTTGGAGACATTGCGTATTTAGTGACGGAACTCAATGTCCCACTTAGCCTCGAGAGCAGAGCGAAGAAATACAAATAATAAATTTAAATGAAAATTTCAGTACCTCAAATGAGGATCGAACCCACAACCAGTCGCGTTTCCAGTCACACTTTGTCGTTCGTCCAAATCGTTGCGTTTAGTGCTGTTCTCTCTGGCTACCACGTTTGGCATAAAACGTAAATATAATAAATATAAATTAAAAAATATATATTTTTTCTATACCACAGTACTTCATATGAGCATTGTCGTTAGAAATAGACGGATGACGCGTGACCTACCCACTTGGTCCACTCATCATTTGAATGTGAAATAATCATAAAACTAACTCGCCTAGATTTTAGAACACCAATATAAATCTAGATTTGCGGACATGTATTCATTTTTAGTGTTTTTTTATACTTTTGTTTGGATAAATAATGGTGACGGGCTGTCGGTTACTTTTGTATTCAAAACTAGTGTTAAGAAATGTGTTGAATTTTGAAATTATCTTGCATTTATGCTAAAATTATACCATAAGTAGGTGCCTACCCTATGTATTAATTTTGATTCCCTTTATAGTGTAGAAATACGTGTTTTTTGCTATATAAACGGCCATATATATTTTTAAGTAAATGTAGAAATAGATTATTTTCAGGAAATCGTGGGACTGTAAACTTAGGTATATGGTTTGAATTTCAATGTGAAGCTAAAAACATTTTGGAAGTACATCTGAGATACATAGGCACATATATACTCGTATATACATCTAACAAATCGTAGTAGGTATATGTTATAAGAAATATTTCTGGTCCAACTTCAGCTTTCAAGTCTAGTACAAAATGAAATATGTTTCCAGGTTACATCTGTCTAGACAGACAAACAGGATGTCCGCAAAGATGGTTATTTGCTTAAACATAACACTTTAGTCGTAAAGGATATCCTGAAACTTTAAAACTCAAGATATGTGCTCGTACATGCAAATTATTATTATATTTCTCCCACGGTCTACTTTCAGTTTGAATAATCTAAAACTATTTTTTTTTACATTTTTTGAAGTGTTATTCTACACTTAGGAAAGAAAAACACTTTTTAGAAAACATATAACATTTTTTAAGTAAACATAAAAATAAAAATTTAAAACAAAATTCCCGCTACGTTTAATTTTAAATTTTCTTATGTTTTCCAAAAAGTAATTTAAATTGAATATATGTATTTCATAGCATATGCGCACACATGTGTATACATTGTCTCACTGCGAATGCAACGATTGTAGGTTCGATTACAAACTCACGGGAATTATTTTTATTTCCTCGCTCTTTTCTTTCTCTTCCTGACATCACTCAACGCGCACTGCCTTCGGAATTCGGCGGAAAGTGGGTAACGGAGTGTCTTAACACTAGGTTACCTCTATCCTGTTATGTGCGGGATACAGATACGTAACGTAGAAATGAGAACCCTGAGAAATGTCCAGCTGTACGTGGCCGTTTAAGAGATAAATACTATCAACAAGACCTCATTATAATACATTTGTAAAGAATTTCTACAACATCGTGATGATGACCACGGGGGGTCCTGCCACGGTGCCAGCGACGCGGTCACGCGTCATACCACGGTGGACGTGCCTTCAATAACAATTTAAAGTTATTTTTTAAATGTAGGGCGTGATCAATTCTGTATTAGTGCGTATATTTTAGTTTAGCTTTTTTGTTTATTTTAAAAGATTCAGACTATGGCAACAATGTATGTTAATATTATTTAAAAAAAAACGGTTTTTCTCATATAAAAGTTTAGGGACACCTAATGTTAAGACCCTCCGTTCCCCATTTTCTGCCCGAATTCGAGACATTACATATTGAGAGGCGGTAAGCAAAGCGAACCTTTTGTTACTATCTCCTTTCGCCCCCCTCCGTCTAATTTTTCACGTCATGGCATGTTGAGTTGTGAAACTCAACGCCGCGCTTTGTCCATTAGAAGGAGGAATGATGTTTTTAGCTTCACGCTTTATCCCGCACACAGTAGGCAGAAGAAACCTAATGTTAAGACACTCTGTTCCCACTTTCCACCGATTTCTATTTCACACTATGTTTCGTTTCCAGAGCGATGAAATGAAAAGATTAAATATTTCAATCATCTGACTAGGAGCTAAAACCACAACCCCCGCGTTAGCACGCTTGTGAGCTAGGGCCACGACAGCCTCACAATGAAAATTATATAAATATTCCATCGAGTGAAAACCATACACAATTCTGACGGTCACAGTCCCACATTATACAATACGCCACGCAGGCTTCAATATAAACCTACATTTATTAAAATTACTATATCATTGATATTTATTATAACGACAACATAAACTCAGATCAGATTTAGAGCGAGATGAGAAAAAAATATATAATAAAAATCCAACATCCACCGGGATGCTGCGGCAGATGGACCGTTACGTATCCAATGAAATAAACGATTTCTGTTTCCAGGTTATTTATTATGGTTATATCGTCAAAGGGGAAGTGAAATTAAAAATGTATATTTTAAAAGCCAAGTATAATTGCCAAATTTATTTCCTGTTGGGGCGGCACAGTGGTGGTGTCTGATTGTACACTCGCCGGTTGTGGGTTTGATTTCAAATAAGGAGTATTAATTATTTGCATTTTTGTATTCTTTGATAATGAGAAGAGTTTTGTCACAGACTTCTGAAAAAAGCGGAGTCATCATTCACTTGAAGGCAGGTCTGTCTCTATAAGAGACGTTAAGCTTATTTATTGTATAACAACTTAAAAGATTGGGCTAAAAAAACTGCATAGCTAAAAAGTACTTTTCTATTTATACAGTGGAGCAACGTCTCACTATAAACTCTGTAGTTATGGGTTCGATTCCCTTGAACCGAAGGGTAACATAAGCTGCGGTATTGACATTCGGAAAAATATGCAAATATTTACTGAATAAAAAATACTTGTAACCCAAAAAGGCGAAGCGTAATTTTAAAATTTTCATTTGTACGATGCTCAAGTGAAGGGAGAGTGCAAAATTTAAAATGTCCTCCGGCACGTTTTAATTTAAATGTTTAATTTATGTCGTAACTGAGGGACGGGGGTGGGCGGGGGGTACGAGCAATTAACCCTTAAATGGTGGTCGCGACTGTGACGTACTATTTGGAAATATAAATCAAAGGGTTAAAAAGAATTATTGCTTTGTTATTTTTTTGGTGCGTATATTGATCGTGTCTGTTCTTTTACTTTAAACACCAAGTTTTATGGGAGTAGAGTTTCAGACAATGCGAGAGAGAGAAAAAATTGAGGGTTGAGAGTGGGTTTATTATCTCTAATGAAATTTGAACTCACTACCGTCTCGTTTACAGTCAGGCCTGCTGAGTTAGTATGCTGTCTTATATTATATGTTTTTTCACTTAACACTTTATTCTACAAAGCAGGGTAGGCAGAGGAACCTTTGAAGCTAGTGTTAAGAGGTACCTACTCTAAATTCTTTAGACATTGCATATTGAGCGGGAACCTAATTCCACGCTTCGCCACTTATCAGAGCGATAAAATAAAAATATTGAATATTTTATTCCCCCGAATGGGAATAAAACCCAGCACCTTTGCGTTTACAGTTGCACTCCTCTACTTAGATAATTATCTACGTAATCCATAGAAGCTAATAATAACAAAATGTTAATTCCATATAAAATTAAACTAACCATTATACCTACAGTCTAATTCCCCGTAATAACAATACAATTAACCATTTAGTTAACCACCAGTTAAAAGTTACGTAAAATTCACGTTTCCTATCTAATTTCTACGTATTAGCCGCACCTCGGTTGTAAATTAATTGCGTTGCATTTGAATAAAGAAACATAAATCATATCATATATCATGGAGTAAAGCACTTTGGTTAATTACGCCAGGCAGGGTATTGTGGGGGTAGAATATTATATATGGAGGTACGGTACGATAATATACCTGGTGGTTGCAGGTTCAATAGTTAAAGTGGTTCACGCTTCTTCTCGTGTGACAGGATAGAGAGATGGAATCCAGTATTTGGATGAAAATGGGGAAAACAGGGAAAAGTTTATTTAAAAAAGTTTTCATGTTTGATTTATTATACCACAGCATTGGGTTCTGTTAGCTGGCATTCATTGTCTCTGAAATTAGCTATGAAAAAATATAAGAATACACTTCGTAATGCCTCTCTGCCTATTCAGCTAAGTATGAGAGTTAAAAAGTTCATTACTATTAATAATATTTAAAAGGAATGATTATGTAATAATAACTGCTTTTAATAATTAGTTTTTTGTTTGATTCCCGATTGAGGCAAATATTTAGTATAGGTATTTTGTACTAATTAAGACTATACGGTTAATTATGAGGTGGTATTTAGAGCAAATTGATATTAAAAGTCTGTCCATACTGGTGACAGAGTAAGAAATGGTTGAATTACCTAAAAAGATTTATAGATAAAACGACATACTAGCCAATAGCCAAGCGTGGCGTTAAGTTACGTCACTAAATGTTTGGAATCCAATCTTTCTCTCTATAGATATGTTTTAAAGATATGTGGATTTTTATATTCAGCGAGTTTGACAGAGAGTGTGTGTATTATAAAATCATTTTACTTTTCAATTGTTTGTCCAAATACAGAATGACAGAATCTCAAACGGCATTTTTAATAATCTAAAAAGTTTTTTAAAAATATGTCAATCATTCCGCGAGTGAGATTGGAACCCACAACTGTCGCGTTACCAGTCAGACACTGTTCCATTGCGCCACGACGGTGTCATCAAACGTGAGATGTAGATTATAAATTAAATACATTTAGTAAAACAGACATAAAACGAGCACGACATGACACCTACTACGTTTTTATATTTCGATCAGAAATAAGAAAGCGACAAATGAAATGGGAAAATATCTAGGCTTGAGCAATCACTGCACTGGGCGCAGACTTGCGACACTGATATTTATTTTGTAAATATTTTTGGGTGGACGAAGTGAATCTAGATATATAGTCATGATAAATCACTTCACTTTCATGTTCGATCAATTGCTTCATGCTGTAACCCGCTATATAGCAGGGTAGACAAAGGGAATCAAGTGTTAATTGATTATTTATATTTCTTCGCTCTAGTAAAAATACAAAGAGCAGCGTTGAGTTACGTTAGATTCTATGTGGTTACTCTGATTTCTGCACGATACATCATGAATCAAATTTTATTTTTTTTATAGCTAGTCTACGCTTGTTTATTTTTGTATAAAATATTTTTATTTGAAAGAAGGGCCCTTTGATTCATAGTTTGCGTAATTACAAGCATATATCAATCTTTGTTACTGAGGTATATTGGACTGTAACATTTACGACAGGGACAGACAGAAAAACAACCCGATGACATCACTTGTTAAAAACCTTTTTCCTGTTTAAAATATATATTTCACTTTGATAAACGGCGGTTTTTGTGCGGAATTATGTAGATGACACGAGAAAAATATTTCTTTAAGAGACATGTTTGAAAATATAATTTCACGCTGTAACTCTCATATAGCAAGATTTAAAGAAATCTAGTCTTAAGGCACTCCGTTTCCCATTTTTAGAATTTTCGAGATACTTCGTGAAATATTAAATCTTATTAATATGAAATGACGTGATTTTTATTAAAATATTTTTTTATCATGAACTTGTGTATGCCTATGCCTCTCGTAGAAGCGGTCTCGAAGTTCAATATTTCAATAATTTCAAATACTAGCTTCATCTCCCTGCCCCTGCTCTGCGTGGAAGAGCGTGAAACAACTAGTTTCTAGTGTTCATAAGATTTATTATATCCATATAAATACATACATACATACATCTGTTAATTTACAAGGCCCGCTGCCGCTACACGCCAGCAACAGCGACACGCTCGCTAATGGCGCTCCACTGTCGCATTGAAAGCTTTTTGTACCATTTAATGTGCAATGATGTTCACCGGGTCGGGTGACATATGGTGTAGGAGGTAGCGGACGCGGAAGCGGGATTTAAATTGAACTATATTATGCATGGCGTAGATAAAAAGTTCATATTATTTACACTACCTTATCGTTATTAAGCTTCAGTCTGTATCTCGATAAGAAAGGGAACCTAGTATTCAAAGTGGCGGAACTCAACGCCGTTCCCCTCGTCCGTTAACAATCAGGTGCTTTGCCACTACTACAACGACGAAGGCTTATTGCGATAAGTAATATAGCTAGTACAATTTGTCATATTAATGTTTATATCGAATTCGCTACTCTCCTATAAATTGGACACAGTACAAGGGCTATAGGGTTTTTGTACCATTTACTGATGTTCAATGAAGTTAAACGCGTCACGCCTCAGTCGCTCACTTACTTGTTTAGTATTGTGTCTGTTGTTACCGATATGCCGGTGTCTAATTATCGAATTGAGGCTGATGGCGGCGCGGGGGCACAAGCATGTCTCTGTAAACGTGACAGGTTGTGGGTTCGATTTACACTCGGGTAAATTAAAATTTAATGTTGTCTCGCTCTCGGTAACGAGGTAGTGCACGGCGTTTGTTCCGCCATTCAACACGCAATGACTCCAGAATTAATGAAAGTTTTAAGATGAAAAGAAAATATTAAATGTTTGTGCAGTAGCCTAGTGCCGCCGCACCTTGATGTGTAAACGCAACGGTTGCTTTTTTTATATTCTTTGTTTATATTTTAACTTCTTCATTCTTGATGAATGCATTCAGAAGAAAGTGGAACGGAGAGTCTTAACACTAGGTTCCCATTGTCTACCTTCCTATTGGCGGGCAACAGCGTGAAGCCAAAAAAAAGTAATAAAAACGTGACACTTCAAAATAAACGGTGTATGTGTCTCTAGTCTCTAGATCTGTATGTGGGAATGTAGAGCGGGTCAACGACCTGCAGTTATCATATCTAGCTTAGATCTAACGCGACAATATGATAGCACGTTAGATACACCAACCATGTTCGTGATGGATATATCTAAATATTGGATTAATTAAAGTTTTAGTAATTATGATGATATCGTGGGGTCAATGAGAACTTAGTGATAAAACATTTCATTTCTATTAACACGAGGTGTTTTCACGGCTTTACTGCTTCTGCGAAATGAAAATATTGAATTCCTTCCTTCCTTCTTTCATTTCCTCTGTGTGTGAGTGGAAATCGAACCCCAAACAGCCGCGTTGGCAGTCGCTTTCTTGTGTACCTGCGCCACGACTGGCCTTACCTATTTATATGGTATAAAGCTAAATGTACATTAATTAAATGTAGATTTTTAATATAGACAGGTATAGATTTTTGAAAAAATATTTAAATTTTAACACAGATAAATGTTGTCTAATAATAATCTGGCTTGATTAAAAAAACCGCATATTTAATTTAACCCAGACTATTTCTTAATATAATATTTTTAATCATTTTTATCGTCGGTCTACTCTCATTTTAAATTTGTAGATTATATTATTGTGCAAATAAGATTTTAGATTATTAAAAGTAAGTAAAGTCGTTGTGGCGGAGTGGTAAGTCTTACTGTACTATACAAGAATAATCAAAATAGAAACTAATTTTCTTCACTTTTTTGTCCAGTATAATTACGATTGACGACTGTAGTTCATAGATTTGAACAGGAAAGACCTTAGCTCGAAGGTTATTTACTTTTTAGAGGCGTGACACATTTACTCCATTACAAAACTAATATTTGTGAATATAATAAGGGCAAAGTAGATTGCTTATTCGGAGATAAACATCAAAATAATTAAATATTTGTCATAATTACCATTTCAGCGTAGTGGAACTAGGTTTAACTGAAAACGAGCAGGTATGGGTTCGATTTCCAACTGTGGACAAATTATATTTAAATTACTCACCAATCTTCAAATTGGGTGAAAAGTGGAGTGTTAATAGTGAAAATATAAAAATAAATACTACATAGAAAAACCCTATTACCAGAAGGAAGTAAGAACCGAATGTCAGTCAAATTGTATTACGTGAAGATGTCAGTCAAAATGTCCGTCCACGTCGATACAGCTGACAGACGGGGATGGACGGGGGACGGGGATAGTTCTGTCAAAACATCACATGTTATTTGTTTTTAATATCTAAAAGGTTTTCCTTTCTCTATTTTTATTTGATTTTGTTGATCTTTATAAGTCACCTTCTATTTGTAATTAACACGTGGTACGTAGAGTCGATGTGTTTTTTTTATTTATCCAAATGTCTGCAAGTAAGACTATGTGATCTAAAGTGTAAATAGCACTTTGAAAATTCATATGTATTATAAAATAATAGATTGGCAAAGGTTGGTGTGTCTGCCTGTTCCTTTATTTATTGTTTCGTCAAAATATGTTCATTAATTTTAAAAACTATTGATAATTTTTAGTTTCTTATAGTTATGCTTGTATAGTACAGTATATTTTGGACGTAGTGTTACTTTCGCGTCTAATTATGTCTTCAAACCATCAAGGAACTCATTAAGACATACACACAATTTCATTGAAATCGGCTCAGTCGTTTAGGAGCTATACGATAACAAACATACATACGGTGCAATTATTTATAATATATATAAAATAACTAGATACCGTTATACATCATTTGATAAACAAATTATTCGTAAACTGGAACGTTGGAAACTTTCATATATAAATAACGCTATTGTTGATTCGAAGGTATAATTAAGTTTAACGTCCAGGCGCCATGTCGCTTTCTAATATCACCCATTATATGTACAGATGGGGAGATTGTTCTTTTATATATGTATATATCTATATTCAATATTTTTTAATATGTTTTTCTTTTTACGATGAATTTGACTGACAATACTTACATACGATTAACTGAATACCACTCCAGAGTTGAGTTTGGCTAACACGCAATTTCACCAGAATTCAGTGGAAATTGGGAAACGTAGGTATCGTAAAATTATGTTACCGGGTTCCCCTTGACTATCCTGTTATGTGTGGGATACCGCGTGGAGGTAAAAACATAATAGCATATAGTATTTGTCATACTCGCAACACGTGAAATGGAAAATCTTTTTTTCCGTTCCTTTAAGAATGTCGTTTTGACGTAACTTTCTTATTCTGATCACTCATCTTAGCGTGAAAAATATATGTAAATGTGAAAATTAAGTAAATTTGACCTATACTTGTAACACAAAGAATGCTGAACTTATCTTCGACAGTATTGTTTAGTTATAAATATTATCAATAGAGGTCGCAGTTTTTTTCTAAGTATATAACAACGTAGGCAGAGGGAACCTAGTGTTAAGACAAAGTCTAAGTCAATTGTGTGTTGAGTGGCGGAGCTCAACGCCAAAATATTTAAACACAGTAATAATGAAACAAACTGCGACCGACAGTACCGGCCATTGTATGCCATGTCGCTGTCGCTACAACTATCAATACACACCGCTGTACAACGCAACGTGGCATACATATTCAAATTATAATATTGTACTAGATGTAGACTAGTACTCGATTAGTGCGGGTTTGAATACCGGTAATTACTTTGACAGCGGATATTCAGGTGTTTATTTTTAAAAAAATCGGTTTAAACTACAAAAATTATTAAATAACATATAATAGACAATAAATTGCAAAGTACTTATAGAAAGAAATGAAACAAAAGATTCCACACTAATAAAGAGTACCCCCCCGATTCCGATTCGCAACACAAAAGTAGAGACTTGAAATGGCCATCGTTTTTACCTTCGCACTACATCCCGCAAGAGTTTAACCCAGTATAAGGACAATCCATTTCCACTAAAATACTCAGCTCTTCATTTCACACTGAATTTATAAGGCAGTGAGTGAGACTCCTTACCAGAGCGAGAAAATGAAAATATTATAATTAAATATTTCAATTTCCCTAGCGGTAATCATACTCATAACAGTCTCGTGTACAACTGCCTCAGAAACTAATAATATAAAATAAATCGTTACTCATGTACACTAGATATTATTTACAAAGAGCGAGAAATTTATAACAGTTTAAAAATGCCTAAAAATATAAAACAGTAATCAACAAAAACAGCTTCCCAGCAAATGACAACCCATGCCCCACCTGCCATCTAATTTTGAGATATTATTTGTTGAGTGGCGGAACACTCTATCTAAATATTATGTAAAAAATATGAAAAAAAAATGATAGTAGAGTCTCTCCAGGGACGTAACTTCCGTTGAAGTCTAAAACAAAACAAAATGGCTGTTACAACACGGCACTTAGTAACATTTATATTTTTCACATTGAGGTAGGTTCGCGATACGGGTCGATGACTCTACATCTACTCGCAAATATTAAAATATCCTATTTGAAACTTTATTTTTTAAACCATAGAGTACATTTTAGTTTGTGGTGTAAAATGCATTCGTACAGTGCGCTTTTTGCTAGTATATATGTATATATGTAGTTTGATAGTACTAGTGTTGTGCAAGGTTTGCGAAAACGTTGAAAATTTCACGCACAGACAAACTCGAGTAGTTAGAGTAGAATATTTTAAGTTCATACTCTAGCTAAACCTCTTTTAGGTCTTGGTGTAAAGGTATAGTGTTTGACTGAAATGCGGCGGTCGTGGGCTCGATTAGGGAATTCATTATTTTCATTTCCTTCCTCTGGTAATGAAGCGAAACGCTGCATTCAGTTCTGCTGCTCAACACGCAATGCCTCCAGAATTCGGTGGATAGTGGGCAACAAACGTATCTCAAATAAGACGGAGTGTCATAAGGTGGTGCCCGGGTTTTCTCTGCTTATCCTGCTATGTGCGGGATACAGTGTGTAGCTAAACGAAAAAAAAAGATTAAAAGTGACAAAACATCGATACCTCGATATCGATTTAGGTCTACAGCGCGAAACACACATACATAGCAGCCGCCTAGCAACCGAAGTGAAGGCAGAAAGATCTACCGAACTCTACACTGTTATAAACGTCCTATTTTCATTCTAACTATATTTCATTTATATCACCATCCATTGCGTTTTCTGCATATATTCTCATTATTAAATCCTTTTTAAAACCACCAATGGATGTAAGTGCAAGTGTTAGTATAGCTCTTGGTTTTGGTAAGCAGCGAGGTTGGTGCAGGTTCATAGAATCACCAGTTCTAGGTTACAGTAGTTGTTGATGTAAAAACTTGTCAGCAAACGGACTTATATTTTAAACACTACGTGTTTGCCATGTTAGACGATCTTTGCTACAATCAATTTATTTAATTTTATTTTATGTTGAAAAGTAGTTTTTTTTAATATCCTTTATTTTTCATTTTAACAAGAGTGATTAAATTATTTTTATAATTTCTTAGTAAATTTATTTCTACGTAGAGTCCTACCGCTTATTTATGGAATAATAATTGTTTGAGTTTCTATAAAATGTAGGTATATTTTACTTACTTTTCGCTTTCTTCATATATTTAATATATTCACTAAAAATTGTACACAATAATATAGCACATCTCTATATTAAGCCGTCGCATAGAGCGGGATAGGAAGGTCGTATCTCACTATCCCGACCGCGGGATTAAACGTGAAACTGAATCAATCTTAAAAAAACAAATTAAAAAGTACAGACATGCAACTGTTAACAAGCATATTTTCTTTATATGAGAATATATAATATCTCCAGAGCACGCTTTCCTCAATTATATGGTAATATCTAATTTCACGCGATAGTCACGTCGCTGAGACAATGGTGAAGTCAAAATAGCTAGCTCGTATAAACGGTCTCTATGTAACTTATATATGTAGAGACTGTTAGGAAATACTTATATAAAGTGCTTTTCATGTTTTTTAGTGGTTTTATGTTATACTCAGCCTATAGCAGGGTAGGCAGAGAAAATGAAAAACTCACTTTCCTTTCGAGTTAGAATCGTTTGAGTATGATTGGCAGATTGTTCCGCTACTTAATACGTAATGTTCCTCGAAAAATAACAAATTGGGCAGATGATTGACAGAGTGACATGTTAGTGCTATGTTTTTTCTGTCTCCTTTTCTGCGGGATACACAATAAAAAAAAAACAGTTTAAGAATGTTTAAAAAAAAAGTTAAAAGACCATAGAAAAATTATACTTCAAATATTATAATATATGTATACATACATTTTATTGATATAATTGCAAAATTTCGATATAGATATTTTCACCTAAAATTTAAATTATTAAAGGTATTTTATAATTTGAAACGTATACATACTAAGTTACGATTAGCTCAAAATAAATATTGTCATATTAATGCGGCTCACGAAGGTCACCAGTTTAAATACAAAGTAGTTTAAATAGCCTAGATGTCAATGTAGTGTTGAGTGTTTTAACAGACAATTTTTTTATAATAGTTTCCCGCTGTGCCCCGTATAGCGGGATAGGCAGAGAACAAACAGTATTAAGACACCGAGTTCCCCACATTTTATGTGAAGACATACTAGTGACCTTTGTTCTTCATACTCATGATTGGTGTTTTTCTTGCAACATATATTTTTTTATATTTTTTCACGCCTTTTCCCGCATAGCAGAGTAGGCCGAACGAACCTAGGGTTTGGATAGTCTCTCTAAAAAAAATTCTTTCTTCGAGTGTCGATCGAACCTTCAACTACTCTGTTTTCAATCATAAGATATCCCACTACGCCACAACGGCTATTCTCTCATAAAACGAACGAAATATAAACAATAATAAATTTCCCTGATTTTGAAAAATGTTAACCCAAACCCACGAAATATCCAATCAACTGCATAAGCACAGCGTCATCAAAACTTTTGCATAACATATTACAAAATAGTATTAAATAAAACGGCGACTCCCTACAAAAGTGATACGATTTCTAAATAACTAATGACGTTTACGCCGTATTGCGTAACACACAGACAGACACACAGTAATTGCTAGTGAAGTAAAGTAAGGCGGCCACTGTAACGCGAGTTGCGGTTCACGTAATCATACCATTTTTTTCATATTTTATAACACTTAGTTTCATGTTTATTACTCGTTGAAAGAAATTGAATGTTTGATGTTTGAAAGAGTTTGATCATTTACTGCACTATTTAGAATAACTTCACTAACACGATTCTATTTATTTTGTATTAGTGATCTTTAAGCAGAGGAGCCTTCTTTATGAGGAGGAGGTTATCTCTGAATATAGCATTAATGTTTGTTAAAGATTATATAGTCATTTCTATGTAGGGTAGGCAGAAGGGACTTAATATCTCTTTCTGTGCCAACTTTCGTCAATTCTCGAGACATTGCGTTTTTATTTTAAACACGCTTTCTCTTGATAAAATTCTAAAATTCTCGAAAAAATTAAAATAATTAATTGGTCCTATTTACAATCGAACCCACAACCGTCTCGTTTAGACTGGCGCTGGATCACTGCGTCACAACAGCCTTTATTTTAAAATATTGTACGCATTATTTGAAATAGTTTTTTCTTCTCAAAGACCTAGATAAAAATAAGTTTGATCAAATCCAGGGTCTCCAACTTAATCGACTAAAATAATGTCACAACTCTATATATTACAAAGAAGCACAATCACCTCTATATATTATACAATAACATATCATGAATCAACCCCTGTCACAATATTAGTTTTTAGCACCATGTATCCCGCGTCCAAGCAGGGTAGACCGAGGGATGCTAGTGTTGACACTCCGACCCTACTTTCTTCACCGAATTCTGGTGGCATTGTGAGTTGTAACTCCAAAACCTACCAGAACGAACGAATAAAAACATTTAATATTTCATTTCCTCGAATGACTATCGGACCCACAACGTGTCACGCTTACAGTCACGCGCCCCTGTTTGTGCTCCTGCGCCATGACTGGCCTCTCTTGACTGAATTAGAAGAAATTCTCTAAGATAAAGTGGAATATTGTGTCACTTAATTCCCTTTAACCTCATTGGGTGGCGAACTCTGTACTCTATTTAACTACGTATACCAGAGATATTTAAATATACGGTCATATTTTAATATGTAAGTACAGCAAGTTTACAATAACTTTTAATGAATCAATAAAATTCAATGCCTGTCACGTTTTGCTGATACTTCAGCCTTATTTATGTGTTTGTTTATATAAAAAAAAACTATTAAATACAAAAAATATATTTTGAATGAATCATAATTTGCCGATCGATCAATTTTTGCCACCAAATGTAAAGAAAATAGAATGCGATTTATTTTTTTTCTGTTTTCTCTTCATTCAAAATTAGGCTTATACGACAAGCACTTTCAAGTGATGATATTTTGTTCTGTTCTTAGATCACAGCGTGCCAAGAAGCTACCACATGAGCTTACTACAGTATGTGGTTATCATGAATCAATAAAATCGAACGCCTATCACGTCTCGCTGATAGTGCACTCGTAAAGCCTCATTTATGCAATTGTTTATTTGAAAAAACAATAAACCTCGATATCGTTGGGTATGGTCATGGTCCGAAATCACGTTTTCCATACATAATCGATATTTTACGTGTCCACGTGATTATATTTTCAGTTGACTTGGCTATAACGGCTGAAATAGCGTGAGATCTTTTTGTAAACAAAGTGGTACAATAAACGAGGCTATTGTGGCACATTATGGACAGTTGGGGACGGTTGTGAGTTTGATCCCCACTTGGGTAAGATATTTAAAGTATGTTCATTTCCCAGCTCTGGCAAATGACACGGTGTTGATTCCCGCCGCAATGAATAATGGAGAACGGATTGTCGTAACACTGGGTTCCGTCTGATTACCTATGCGGGAGGAAGCGTGATGCTGCGAGATGGTAAATTAGACAATTCGGAGGCATGCAGAAAAAAGAAACGATAAGAAAAATCATTCAATAACTTTTATTTTAACATTACTACGACTTACCGTGAAGTTCATGATTACAAATGTCAATTGTCACGTTTCTAGAGGACGTTTGTTAGAAAATATACATTTTTATTACATTTTTCTTTTTCTATTACAGTTTCTTGTCTAGTAGGCATGATGCCTATCATTCTACATAAATGTGTAGAAGGTAAAAAAGGGTTTATTTATATACTATATGTATATATATACATTGAGGCCGTAGTGGGCCTGGAGTACAAGCGTGCGACTGTAAACGCGACGATTGTGAGTTCGATTCCCACTCACTCTGGTAATGAGGCTAAACGTGACGTTGATTTCCGCCACTCAACACGGAATGCCTCGAAATAGGGAAGTGTCGTCACACTAGGCTCCCAGGTACCCTCTGCCTACTTTGCTATGTTCAGGAAACAGAGTGAAGTTATAAAATATTAATTACCATTTCGACTGACAGACAACGCACATGCAAAAATATTGGACTTAGAAGTTTTCTATGTAGATAGGTTATGGAGTATAGCAAATGAACGGGGGTTAGGTGTAAGCTCAAAAACAGCTATTTTTTAAGGAGTTTTTTAACTCTTATTTTACAGAAAAATATAAAATTACAGTTTCATTAAGATAACTTACAGTTCGATTTCAACGGTTAATATAGGTCAGGATTCAACAGCAATATGAAAATAGCGAAGGTTGGAAATATAGTTTGTTATAGTTTTAATCACGTACTATTGTTTTCTGCGCTGAAATAACGACGGAGTGACTCGCCAAGAAATTGCTACATGACCTATATAAGACACTAGCTTTTACTTTCGGTTCACCTCTTACTGTCAAATGGAACTAAGAGTTTTGTATGATACATTACATATTGTGTTATTTTGTGATCGTGTGTGTGGGTGCGTAATTAATTGTGTGTGTGAGTGTGTAGATCGGTGATCACACATGTCTAAGTATGATCACATGTGTGATTAAATATGTTAATATGTGATTATATGTGTGGATATTTGATCATATGCGAGAATGAGTAGTTATGTATAATCACAACAGAAATTTAGAAGAGAAAATAAATAACTGTGTACTAAAGTGGAAAATGGAGTGCCATAATACTAGGTTCCCTCTGCCTTTGCTGAAGCTGAAAGAATATTTGTACTGAAAATTCTCATTTCTTTCATATTTGTTTCATAAGTGGACCAACGGAAAGTATCCTCTAGGTTTTGCTTTTATTATACGTACATACAGGTGGACATCTTAGTATATGTTTTCCCTCGATATACCTACAGAACCCTATAACGCTATATACGCTCTCCCCGGTAGATCGTATTGCTTTTCACGTATAAATTGAATTTGCAAATAAACTGTCGCCGAACAAATATTGTTTCGAAACTTATAAAGATTGTAACATGATTACTGAAAATATTACCATAAAGGGGAAAAAGTTGAGATGCTTACTTTTTTTCATTTTCATGTTCTAACCGGCAAAACCGGCTGGGAAAACAGAAATAACCTAGTGTTAAAACATTCTGTTTTACGCTTTCCGCTCGTATTTGTGTGTTGTGTTGCGAACCTCAACGCTGCCCTACGCCTTGCCAAAGCGAAAAAATAATAATAAGTTATAGTGTATAATTATAACTCTCTTTAGTAGGGTAGGCAGAAGAAATCTGGAGGCCCAGTACCAAGATACTTCGTTCTTGGAAAGCGGAGAACGGAATGTCTTAACACTACCCCCTGTTTACCTTACCATATTCAATAGACGCGTGGAATTTAATAGTCCTACTACACGAACAAAAAGATCGACACGTAAACATTATTATTAGTACAGAGGCCAATAGCTTTTGACCCTTTTAAAACCGTCTTACAGAGTTTCAATCGCATGATAATTGTCTTCTGGACACGTGCGCGCGCGCAGCGCTCGCCGCGTGACCGATTCAAATTACAGTGATATATGTATGCAGAAGTGGATATGCTGATGAGCATATGTATGCCTAAATGGTGGTTAGGACTACTGTTTACGTATTTTTGGTTTTTAGTAATGATATAATTATTTTATATAATTGCAGAGTATCCCACTAGGGATAAAGCGTGAAGCTAAATTAAGTTAAGTTATCAAAAAACTATAATATACAGTTGAGGCCAGTCGTGGCGCAGGGGCACAAGTGTGTGACTGTAAACGTGACAGGGTGTAGGTTCGGTTCCCACTCAAGGAAATAAAATGTTTAATACTTTAATTTCTCTGGTAACGAGGCCAAGCGCCGCATTAAATTCCGCCACTCAACACGCATTGCCTCCTCCCTCCTGGCGGAAAGTGTGGAATGAAATGTATAAATTAGTTCGTTTCCATACGTCACAATCACGTGCAGCTAAGTCGATGAGGATTTACATGCAATGGATGCAGTTTAAAATTTTATGAGATCCAAGAAATGGTGGCTTAAAATGTAAATTATACAGATACATAATGTACCTTTAGGGAAAAACCTGCCCTGAGTTGATAACTACTTATAATTTTCAAGATATTATGAGCTGAGTGGCGGAACTCAACGCCACCCGTATTTTTACCAGAGAGAAAATGAAAACAAATTAAATATAGTCCTAGCATCTAGTGATAAGACATTCGTTAGTGTTTAGCGTACCTAGTGGTAAGACATTCGTTATCTATACAGACACTTCCGTTGTCGAGTGACGGCAGTGAATTCCGCACTCTGCCTAATTTCCAGAGCGAATAATAATAATAATGGCTTATTATATATAAATTAATTTTTAACAAAAAGAAAAACCGACTTCTAACAACCAACTAAAAAGTGAAAAATAATGCTACAAAGATTTTGAAGTAGATTATAAAAAAATTGAAGAGAAAAAGATTGGGTAAATAAGAAAGAAATATTGGGTTTCCTCGCGGTAGAAGACCACCTCAATTGGTTTTGGAACCCGCAGCCATGACAAAAGTAAACAACATACAAAGCAATAGGCATTACACAAACACGTATCACAATTATAGACTAATACAAAAATAACGCGTGTAATCGATAATTTCCTTTGAAATTCGGTGACTTATTGCATCATGCGAATACTTTATCTAAAGATTTGTTATTTGTAACTGGCAAAAACAAATAATAAATAACTGAAGAACGGCTTGGCAATGCTCTGAATAACAAGCGTTGTACCTACATACTGATATTATAAAGCTGAGTCTGTTTGGTTGAACACGCTTATCTCAGAAACTTCTGATTCGAATTGGAAAATTATTTTATATTCTGTTGGATAGTCTATTTTCCATAGAAGGCTTTGAACTAAACTATATCCTATACATTAATCGTTTCGATGTAACCAGAACTACCTGAAGCTCTCAGAGTATGTCATATCCAAGTCTTAAATATTGTAATTTAATCTCACGAACAAAGCCGCTACTAAAGCTAGTCTTCATATTATAATTGGATGGATTGAAAAAATAAATATTGGCACGATCAATACTACGAGCCCGGGTTTGTAATGTAGTATAATGAACTCTATCAATTACCAAAGAAAATATATTTGTATTATCTACGTGTGTCTGTTTGTGTGTTCTACTAGAAATAGAAAGTTCTTGATGTTTTCGATTTACTAAAACTATATTGTTTACCTTTGATTCAATTTGTGATGATAATTCAGAGAGTACTGAGTATTAACTCATCACTTTATAATTTACTACTTTTTGTTCAAAAGTCCAGACAATCCATTGTGCATCTGATTTGGAGATATTTTTAGATTATTGGCAGAATTCAACCCCTGTGATTTGTCATGAAAAATAATTATTTCCCCGAGAAGGAATCCGAACCCTTAACCTTTGGCTGTACCGACAGACGCTTTAATATGCCATGATAGCGTAGTAAAACATCTCTTAACTAAGATTTTTAAAGCGTCCAACTATTCAATTCCATTGTGGCTCCACGTGCCCATATTTCAGCTCAAATTGATACCAACCTCGTGTGATCACAAATAGCTTACATTAACTGACACCGTGACGTGCAAGCCGCGTCCACCGCCAATCTTGCAAACACGTTGCACGCCAATGTACTGAACACGTGGAGAAAACGGCTCGTGTTTATTAAATTAGGATTTTATATTATTTTGTGTTTGCTCATATCTCACCTTTTATGGGATAGGCTAACCCTAGTCCTAGTGTTAGGACATGGACATTCCACTCTAGGTTCTCGCGGCTTACTCTGGTATATTTCGACTGTGAAGCTTTTATTGTTTCCATTACATAATATGCTTAACTTATATAATTTATAGATTGAATATCTCCATGCACAATAGGGGTTTAAGAATATTTTTGTTATGTGTATTTTAGTAGAGGAATACAAAGTGCGACATTGAGTTCCATCACTCAAGATGCTAGAAGACACTAGGTTCCCGCTTAATGGGGGACTAGCCTAAAGCCTAAAGCAAAAAGTAGAGAAATAAATGATAACGCCAAATCTTACAATAAATATGGAAATAGATCCCGATCCAGATACATGTTTGATATAATAAGATATAGTATGATTGGAGAACGTTTGGACGCTGTCCAAGAGTTTCGGGTTCACATCCTGCTATGTTCAGTGTTTGCTTGTTGTTTTACGTTTTGCTTTTGTACGGCATTTCAATATGTCAATGTGTTTTTTTATTTGCTTAAAGTAACAGTAATCAATTGTAATGCTCTGGTAAGGCAAAGCGTGGCGTTGAGTTTCGCAGCCAATTCAAATGAGTGGAGGTCAGAGTTCCTATGTATATACTAAGTTCTCTCTACCCACAATCCGACGTGAAGAAAAACCTTAAACTGAAAAAATAATAAAAAACATTATTCACGTTAGTAAAAAAACCTAATTTCGTTTCATCTCAGTCTCCTGTCATTTACTGTCATCTACGTTACCGTACCTGTAACTAAAAAAAAATATTCCAATAAAATGACCTCGGCCATGTCGGATAGATGGTAAAACTCATATGTTCATATTTTTAATTTAACTCACGTCGTCGTTTGACGCAATGTTTTTCGGGAAGTACGTTTTAGATTATTTATTTATATCACACAGGGGACAGGGGACAGTGATTAAATAATAATTTTATCTTTTTTATTTGATCCGATCCGATCCTGGAAAAAGTTCTTTTTTAAAGATTGATTTTTATTTCTTTTATTTTTAGGAGGTGGTCGTTCCGTAAACGTAAATCATTTCCTCCTTTCCCAATATTTTTTAGAATAAGCAATCTGCTGTAATTCTTATTGTCTTCTACAGCTTTTCCTGATTTAGGAAGGCCGAATAGAAGACATTCGTTTGGCTACAGTAGAAGGTGCTAACAGTTAGAATCACTTTCGCAGGACGCCTCCTGAGTCTTGGACTGGCTTACGTACTATACTCGTAGTTGTCGTATGAAACTTTGCTTCGCTGGTTCCGGGCCAGGTCTACTGTGTGTACTGTGCCTTGGTTGCCATTCTGGAGAATAACTTACTCCTTAATATTATATCTTTTTGACGATAATGTGTTAACGACCTAAAACCTTATTTGTAATAGGTATACAAAACGAAATCACTACAGTAAAATATTTTCAAATTCAGGTTAATTCAGGTTATTGTAACGCAAATATACTTTATTATTGGAAAACATATAATTTGAGTGCGTGATGTTTGTATGTTTCAGCGTCACTTGAGATTATTAATTACTAGCCCGTGTTTGATCCTTGACGTCACGCTGTAGAGATTAAGCGATATAAACAACATGGGTTTTTATTTTTATGCCACTCCCACATTTTGCGGAATGGACGAGAGAATAGGTATCCTCGAAAATCTGTACTAAGGTACTCTATTCTACCAAACGATAGTTTTCCGTTCGGCATCACCCGTGTGGATTATATGATTATGATTATTTCGTTTCTTTTTTTTTTTTCAAACTAATTTTAGCTACTGAATTTTGACACAAATAATAATAATCAATTTTGTCAAAGGCGCGTAAGAAAGGAATTATATTGACATTATTTTTATTTTCCGTATTGAATTCCACCATACGACACGCTATGTTGCGAAATTTGGGCGGTGTGTGAGGAAGTACTAGGTTCCCTCCGTGCTAGACACAGGACAACGTGAAGCTGTCTTTTCACGTTTAAATTCAAAATACTATAAAGCAACATGGCAACATTTTATTATTGGCATCAATTTGATAACTATTTCCTTATAACAGCAGCGTGCCTGGCATCCCGCCAGCACGCTGCACGCTGCTCAGCTTCCATCGGCGATTCTTGCTTTCACAACAACTATTTTTGTACTGATCTAACTGACAGGGGATTTACTACCTGTTAATGGAATATTCATTTGAGATACACGTGTTTTTTTTTTGTAAAAAAAAATGTTAGAGAAAATTCTGGATGATAAACGGATCTTGACACTAGGTGCCCTTTGATTACTGCACCTTGTGTGAAAATTAAGCTGTTTTTTTTTTAAATAATTTGTTGTTTATGGTTTTTTTTTATACATTCAATTTAAAATTCACTATCAAAAATTTATTTCATGGAAAAATAAAATACTTGTTTTCGTTTCCTTAAACAAAGCACAGAATGGGGTTCCGCCATTAAAAGTGACACTCCCTACACCATTTTCCGCCCAATTTACGTGCCGTCGCGTATTAAGTGGCGTAACGACAAGCATATATATGTATACATATCCCGCACATAGCGGGGTAGGCAGAGGGAACCTGGGAACGAAGAGTTAGCTCTTAGACCCTCCTCTCTTATTAAAATATTTTTGTTCGCCACTTTCCGCCGAATTCTGAAACTCATTTATTGTATCGGATCACCCTAATAATTTTTTTTTTTTTATTAAGTCTTTGTTTTTATAACTGCAACAGAAATATGGTATCTGTAAAAACTGTCAACTATCTAACTATCAAGGTTCATGAGTTACAGCCTGATGACAGACAGACTGACGGACTGACGGACCACGAAGTCTTAGAAAAAGGGTCCCTTTTGGGGTTTTGCTTTTTTTTCCATTCAATATTTCCAAGGCGCAATATTAAAATATTGAAGTGGAAAGGACTTCTCAGATATGACTGTTGACTGTTGACGTGATGGCGATAAGCCACGGACAGACACTCTGATAATTTAGGGGAACGAGGGGATGGAGTTTTGTTTTTTATTTTATGAATATAAATTGGTATTTCAATTTTTAACCAACTTTAAACAAGGAGGTTGTCAGTTTGATGATGTAATATATGTGATGTGGCTGGAGTTGGATACTATGATATGACACATTAGTGTCTAGACACTCACTCACTCACTCACTCACTCTACACACTGTTCCCCACTTTCTAAGACACATCACATTTTCGGTATCAGAGCGAGAAATATATTTAGAACATATTATACAATTTGTTTCTTCAAAAAATCATTTTTTTGTTGTAAGACGACAATATGAAACATTTAACACAAATCTGTTTCCCCACTCTAAAACCTATAACGCCATGTTACAAAATATGACAAAAATGATGATGATGAAAAAAAGATCTTTAGTAATAATATTCATATGTTTTTGAAAAACAAACGATCAAAGTACTTATTTTCTTTGTCAAAAGTGACATATGACGTCAAATGAATGACGTTAGTAAATTGCAAAGAGGCAAGCCTGGAAACTTGCCAGTATCAGTTTAATCAGTTGATTATTGCTTGTAAGACCGTAGTAGCGCAGCGGCACACAGTTAACGCGAAAGTTGTGAGTTCGACTTCCACTCAGGAGCATTCCTCTGATGAAAATAATTCTTTAGCTATTCTTTTCTCCATTCTGGTAAGAAGACAAATCGCTGAGTTGAATTCACAATGCATCAGAAATTGGATGGACAGTAGGGTGTCTTAAAACCTAGATAAAGAAATGGCGTGAAGCATTTTTTTTCGTAGCTCGAAAATAAGTTTATATGCATATTTATTTTTAAACTTGCTTAAAATAAATATGCATAAAACTTATTACGTTAAACTTGTTAAACATTATTAAGACTATTACTATTATAAAATTACAACTAAAATTTATCCTTTTTTCCAAACTAGTAATGTTTATACAATCGAGGTACAACTGACAAGTGAGAGGTGATTTATCGGGGATACGGAAAATGGACGTCTTTTTTCGTTTATAAACTTCTCTTAGATAAACTTTCACGCTTTTCCTGAGAGGGCTCTTTTTATTTCATCCTTAATTTAGGGGTTGGAATTTTTTTGACATCAATTGAAAATGAAAGTTGAGCTAAATATTTTTATTCCACTGCATCATAAAGAGGGTAATATTTTTCGAACGTATTTATATACATAATTACACGACTGCGGCGAAGCCCAAAAGAAAGGTTATGTTTTTAGCGTGTATTTATAAATGTCCATTCCTTTGTTTCCTTGTAACTGTCAAAACAGTGAAGCGATTTTAATAATATTTCGTCGATGGATTTCTCTTGCACTTTCTGCCGTATTCTAGAGGCAATTTAGCACTGTGCTTTGCCTCGTTACCAAAGGGAACATGAAAGAATTAAATAGTAAATTTTTCGAGTGGAAATCGAACCCACAACCTGTTGCGTTTTTAGTTACACGCGCATAAAGTGCAAATAGGAGATAAATTTCTCAATTACAATTTTATTTAACAGACAGTTCCTATCTTTCATAATACTGCAGTTAGAGAGTTGGCTTCCGTCCAGTGCAGCATGCATGCAATGTTTATTTGTATCAATCTCCTTTATTACAATTTAAAGTTATACATGACGTTGGGTGTGTGGATTTTAGTATTGAATTTATGATAAAAGTTATAAATTGATTGAAGCTTCGTGATTGTCCGTATTTGTATTGCCTGAGCACGGCGGTCATGGGTTCGATTCCTACTTGGGGAATGATTTATATTCGTTTCCACGCTCTGATAACAAGATGTAGTGTGGCGTTGAGACTGGCCGCTCAACGCTCTATGTACAAACATTTTAACTAAAAGTGAAGAATAGAGTGTCTTAATACTAGGTTTTCTGTGACTATAAAATATAAAAAAATTATAATTCTAGACATGGTTTTTAAATAATAAATAAATAAATAAATGCTTTATTCAGTACTTAAATGTTACATATACACTCTAATTTAGTTGAACTATGGAAAAAACAAGATAGAACACTTGTGGGTTCGATTCCTACTCGAGGAAATGAAATATTTATTATTTTCATTTTATCGCTCTTCTATTTCAAAGGAAACAGGCCTACATCTATTTATCTACATCTTCTCTGAACTTAAAGCTTTACTTTCATGAAAAAAAACCTAATATGTTAGAAAATAGACAAAAAAAGTAATAAAATCGGTAATATCGTTCATCAATATCCCGTAATGTTCAGTATTTTTCTTTCCCGCCATTTATTACCGGAAGAGGAAGTGACGCCATGTTTGCTGTAATCGCCTAATATAGAATGTACACAGATAATATTGCATATACAGATAAAATTATTTTTTGGATAAAATTAAGGGTTATAAGATTTTTTAGCTTCATGTTGTATACAGCAAGGTAGGCAGAGGGAACCTGGGAACCTAGAGTTAAGACATTCCGTTCCTATCAAGACATTTCGGCATTTTAATCTTAATAGGCAAGGCAAGCAAGCATCTGGTGTTTTTAACTTTGCGTTGTATAACAAGGCTGAGAATCTAGTGTCATGACGCTTCATTTCTTTACGTTCTGGGTGAATTAGGGACATTGGACTTGTCAACTCGGCGGAACTCGACGCAGCAATTTTAATAAATATTTGTAGAATAAATGTTATGAAAGTAAAGTTCAGTAATTAAATTATTATACGCATTTATATTCCACAGTTGCACGTCTAAATATTACAGTAATCAGATTTGGCATCTCGTAACATTTCCAGATTGTCATCTCAAGTTGTCAGAAGCTAAATATATTTCTTTAAAGGATATCGTGACGCAAGTGCACAAACCTGTAGCTGTCTGTAACCGCGACAGATACATGTTGTGAATTCGATTCCCACTCGAACAAATGGAATATTTAATATTATACTAAATATATAAAGTAAAGGCTAATACGAAACTTCACGTTAAATATATTTTATGCAGGTAGCGCGTGACAATGTATCCCGGTGCAAGATTAGCAGTGTTGAAGAACGGTTATCGCTGTTTAAATTGGCTCGGTATAATTTGAATAAAATCTAAAAAAGGTTGAGATCTTCGTGGCGTGGCGGCACAGTGTCTGTAAGCGCAACATTTGGGGGTCCGAATCCCAATAGGGGGTTACGTCATTTCTCTGCTATGCCTTGAGTTTCACCATTTAACATACAATGTTTCAAAAATTTTGTCGGTGTCTGGAGAATAGAGTGTCATAACACTCAATACCCTGTTATACGCGTGATACATATACAATAAATATATAATAAGTTCCTACATATCTAGCAATATACTCATATACACCATCAATAAATATAATTTTTCTTTATAAATTGTGCGCAATATTTTCTCTGAATGTTGTTTTCGGTCAACCTGTCCGATAACTTACAGGAAGTGCTCGTATTCTTGCTCGAGTAAGGCAAATGAAAAATTGTGCCCACCTTTATCTAAGGACGATAAATCTTGTGAAATGGACCAACGGTCGTTTATCACGGCCGCTCATTTTATATATTATATAAATATTGCGAGGAAAATATAGGTAAAGGGAAAAGGTTAGATAAGGTTTCTTTTTAACACGTTTTTATAAGGTCGATTTGTTACTATATAACTTGATAATTATACTAGCGACCTGATCGTGGCTTCCCCCGCTACAAAATATCTTACATTATTAATACTTTTGTACATTTATTTCTGTACTGAATTGTTCTGAAGCATTCTCCTGGGCATCGATTTTTTCTGAAATGATCGCACACGACGAACTAAAATAACGTGTATTTTATAATAGCTCGACATACATAGAGAGAAAAGTTTAAATTTAGGTACAAAAAATATCTTCAAGGTGTATTCCACGTACAGCAGTTTCTACCACTTCTCTACTTCCCATTTGTATTGAGTGGAAAACAATCCTTGTCTTTTCATAACAGCGAGTAAATTAAGATATTAAATAATTCATCCAAGTGGGAATCGAACTCACAACCTGTTCTCAGTAGGACCGCCTTCCGAGCCGGTATGAATGAATGAATTGTGATTTAAATGTATTGTGATTCTTACATAAAACACTAAACAAGTAAATTTGTCAATTGCCAATTGTCCCAATGCCACAAGACGGCTGCTACTCGTAATAACAATTTAGTAAATAAAACAACCGAGCAAGTGTGAGTCTGACTCGTCCATCGAGGGTTCCGTATCAATTTTAGGATTGTAATTCAACGGGAAGTACAACTTATAAAAGTTGACAAACTAAGCAAGCATTTTGTATGAAGTAAATCACAATTCATATAAATTTCAGCTAGATACCTCCACGCGATCTCGAAACAAATGATCTCGACCGACGAACAGGCGGATTGCTAAGTTACCCTGTAAGGGTTCCGGTTTTTCCTTTTAAGGCACGGAACCCAAAAAACTAAGTTCAAAAAACCTTGATAAACACCGCAATTATAAAATCATCCCACAATCACAATCGTACCTACGTAAGTAATTAAAATTATATTTCAATACAATGATGCAATTTCTTATCAGTTTACATCATTGTATTGAAATGGAAATGCATTAGTTCGTAGAATAGAATAGAATTGATTTGTATCATGAGAATCTTCCCCTTGGCAACTGTTAGGAATTGTAGGTATGTTTTTCTACTATAGTTATTTTAAACACATCTACAATTCAGTTAAATATTTATTGAATAACTATTGTTTTTATGTTATTTGTTATTAAGACTAACGTATAAACATCGTGCTTAATCTAGTGTTTTCTTATAACTTCAACCTGTATCTCGGCACAGTAGGCAGAGGGAACCTGGGAATCAAGAATTAAGATACTTGGTTCCCATTAAGATGTTTACGTTGACCACTTTTAGCCGATTTCTGGAGGCATTCCATGAGGAGTAACGAAACTCAACGCCGCGGATTATAGCGTTGTATACACATCACATTCAGTGGTGATATATACAAAGAGCCTCGTGTACGCCATTATTCGTTTTCATATTAGAAACATTAGTTTTTAGTTTTTAGCGGTTCTCGACACCATGTTATCAGGCCAGAAGAATGAAAGTTATAATTAACAATCAAAATACAATGAAATCCCCGAAAACAATTAAAATTAGGCTTAATTCTTAAATAATAAATTTAGTTTTTTAAATATATAGAGTAATCGCGTGCCCGACGCTTGTTTTGGCCGAAATAGACGAAAGCGGTGTTACTTAATTTATCGTTGACTGATAAAAATACTCATTTCCGGTGCATTCACAAGTTTTAAAGGGTGTAGTTTTGATTTTGTTAGTATGTATCCACAAAATTCACAAAGAAATATAATTTAATTAAATTTTTTGATTCACATATATCAGGGTAAACAGAGGAGCTAAGTGTTTAAACACTCCGTTTCTCACGCACCACACAATTTTCGGTACATAAACATTACACGCGCTTCATCTTCTCATCAGAACAAGGTAATGAAAATAGTTTATTTCTCCGAGTAGAAATCGAACCCATAACCGTTACGTTTACTGCCAGATGCGATGCCACTGGGCCACGACCGCATCACTGTGTAGTGAAACCGAACCCCCTACCTTAAAAGACCCTCATAAAAATTATAGATTCATTAAAAAACAACGTAACGACCGTAGAGGTAAGTGAAGCAGGTGTCGACCTCAATAGGTCAATGGGTAGGCAGCTGACGTGGAAAGTTCAAGAAACTTGAATTACAAAGTTTTTGTCAATTTTGCTAAAGTTTAAACTGAGGAGTTGTTCTAGCTTCACGCTGTATCCCGCAAATAGTCCATTTAAATAAAATAGCAAGCAACACCGAGTATTTCAACTAGTAAGATAAGATAAGATAAAAAGTCTTTATTGCACATATACAAGAATGATAATGATTATTTTAGGACATAAAATGCACAAAGGCGGCCTTATCACTAAAAGTGATCTCTTCCAGGCAACCAATCCAAGGATAGGATACATATAAGAGTGAGGGCAAAATGTGGTGCAAAGCTTGATTAAACTTAATAAATATACATACAATATACAATACACTGTACATACAATACATAATACATATAGACACATACATAGATATACATATATATACAATACACATACATAAATATATAGATAAAATACATACATATATACATTAAATATATATATATATATAATTAGTAAAGAGAAAATAAGATAAAATAAATGATAGATACTAGTAGGTATACATATACTACATAAGAAGATAATGATTCTTAGCTTTACGCTTAAAGATATTTATAGACGTAGACCATCTCACGTCTCGTGGTAACGCATTCCATAATTTCACTGCTTCTACAGTAAAAGATTTACTGTAGCAGTGAGTGCGGCACAGTGGGAACTCAAGCACGTTATCACGTTTCGAGCGGAGACTGAAAGGAATACAGGAGTTAGAGCCAAGGAAGGAAAAGCGTTGCTTAAGGTAGGAAGGAGTATCGGGATGGAAAAGGATGGAATAGAGGAGCGTAACAGTGTGGAGGTTCCGACGGTTTTCTACAGAAAGCCACCGCAGTCTAACGCGATACTGGCTGATGTGATCAAATTTCTTCAGTCCGAAAATGAATCTAATAACCAGGTTTTGTAGGCGTTCAAGTGTATTGAGCAATTGTTGCGAAATATCCAGATAACAGGTGTCAGCATAGTCTAATATAGGCAGCAAGAGTGAGTGCGCCAGGGAGATCTTGGTTTGTATGGGCAAAAGATTTTTCCATCGCTTCAACCTACCAATAGTGTAGTACATCTTACGGCTCAGCTCAGAGATGTGAGGAGCCCAGGAGAGAGTGCTGTCCACCTTGATACCCAGATTTTTAACCGCGTTACTGTATTCCAGCTTACAATTGTCAAGGGTAATAGGAGGATAGGAAGGGAAGTTTAATTTAGATAGTTGTTGACGACTGCCTAGGAAACACACCTGTGACTTTTTGGGATTTATTGCCAGACCAAATGACTTGCTCCAGGAACTGATTGTATGTAGGTTGGAATTTACTAGGTCAATAGCTTTCGCAATGTCATTCACGTCCGCGGTCAAATAGATCTGCAGGTCATCGGCGTATAAATGGAAGGAAAGGGATAGGAGCTTGGTAACGGAGTTAATGAAAATGGAAAAAAGGAGAGGAGAAAGGACGCCACCCTGTGGAACACCAGCACTAAGACGACATACAGATGATCGTTGATCGTTAATACGAACAGTTTGCTCTCGTTCATGTAGATAGGAGTAAAACCATTCAATAGCATCAGAGGATACATTAATAGACTTAAGAATTGCTAAGAGGATATCAAAATCAACAGTGTTAAAAGCATTCGAAAAGTCCAGTAGTACAAGAATAGTAATTTGTTGATTATCGATACCCAACCTAATGTCGTCATTTACTTTATTTAATGCCGTAACCGTGCTGTGCCCAGGACGAAATCCAGACTGGAAGGGGGATAGGATTTTATTTAAAGCTAAGAAGGATGAAAGTTGTTGATGGACTATACGCTCTAACACCTTTGATAAGAATGGGAGAACGGAGATAGGGCGATAGTCAGAAAAAGATAAAGGATTAGGTACCTTAGGAATAGGAGTTACTATTGCTTGGCGCCAGGTATTGGGAAAAGAGTTTGAGGAGAGGGAATGATTAAAGATGTGGCATAGGACAGGGAGGACAGGGTTGAGAGTTAAGAGAATCATCTTCCGACTGATTTGATCACTACCAGTAGCATCGGATTTAATGGCCAACACATGCTTCTTCACGTCATCAGTAGAGACAGAGGAGAAATAAAAAGGAGAAGGACAGGAGATATCGGGAATCGACTTAATAGTGTCGGCTTTAATTTCTTGGTTTAGTAAGTTAACATTTGAAAAGTGTTTGTTAATTTCGTCAAGGTTTATTTTTTCGCTAATATTAATAGTTTTCCGTGTACGTCCAATACCCATTGCATCTAGGAATTTCCACACTTTAGAAGGGCTGTTATTTTCAATAGTGGAATGGATAAATTTACGCTGTGCATCTCTGCAAGTCTTACTACATCGGTTCCGTAGTGTTTTGAACCTAATAAGGTTTTCTTCAGTGCAATTTCTTTTGTATTTAGACTTAGCAGAGTTCCTCTTTGCCATGAGTTTCTTAATATCGTCTGTAAGCCACGGAGCGGGGAGATGTTTAAGTTTTACGGGTCTAAGAGGAGCATAAATATCAAAAAGTTCAATAAGAAGAGAGTTAAATATGTTGATTTTGTCATTGGTACTTGGAGCATTGAATACACTATCCCAGTCTATCTGGCTTAAGCTTGTCATGAAACTCTCGTTATTGAAATTTTTGAAGCTTCTACGCATGATAACCGTGGGCTTGATTTTTGGTGTGCGAATCTTATAGGTTAAGTATACGAGATCATGATAAGAAAAGGCTTCAGCACACAATTGGCCGGAAGTGACGACACGTTCATGGGAAGACACGATCATTAAGTCCAGTTGTGAAGGAATAGCGTTTGGGAAAAAATGGGTAGCACTGGTAGGAAGAAGGTTGAGGTTTGCACTATTCACAATATTTTTAAGTCGTTTAGTACGCCAGTCATTTTTAATTATGCATGTGTTAAAATCACCCATAATAATAGTATGGTCGACATTCGGTACATACTTGTCTAGCAAATTTTCAAAGTTATCAAAATAATTTATGTGAAGCGATGGGCTGTAGAATACTCCTAATAAAAGCTTTATGGTACCGAAAATGACTTCAATAAAAATATGTTCAGAAGTATTTGAGTACAATGTAGGGGATTTGTCAAGAATACAAAAGGGTATGTGGCTACGTAGATAAATGGCTACTCCACCGCCACCTTTCCCTGTCCGATCATTGCGGATTAAATGGAAGCCAGGTAGTGCGTAGGATGTTGAGGGTAAGCATGGTTTAAGGAACGTTTCAGAGACTAAGATTGCATGAACGTTTTTAACATCGAAGGAAGCCAAAAGATCCGGGTAGTGGGCGGGAATGCTTTGTGCATTTATGTGTATCACATTGAAGTGTTTATTAGAATTAAGAAATGTCATGTCTAATTTAGTATTGAGTTGGCAGAAAGTGCTGTGAAAACTATCATTAGACGACGTAGATGAAAATTGACAAAATATGTCGTCATCGGAGCTGCTACCATTTAAATTTGTGTTATTGAGCATACCGTAGCATAAAAGTATTATATTTCAATTTAAAATTAAGAGAAAGAATATATAGATAAAATAATATAAAAATAAATATATACCTAGATGTATAAATATATATATATATAATAAATAAATTGAATATTAGAGCTATATAAATATATTTAAGAAAATTAATAAATAATATAAAATAAGAATTAATAATAAGTTTATGAATAATTATAATAATTTAACAAAGTTATAGTAATAGAATTAATAAATTTGCATCACACCCATGCCAGCATTCACTTACAATTATAAAATAATAAAAAAAAACATATATACAGAGAAAAAATAAAAAAACAAAATACAAGATAATCGATTCCATAATCTAAAATCTATCGTAGAATTTAACACTTAAGACAGCGTCATAGACACTGATCTGTGACAAAAACCACAGCCAATAATAGACTATTCTAGCCATTGACAAGTTAGACGTCAGTAAGCCGTCAAAACGTCAGCGAAAAAAAAAAACAAAAACTACACATTACAATATTAGTGAATGTTAGGTCGTAAAATAGTGGGTAAATGTCTATTTTGAGGAAATATTAGTGGTTTTAAACGATAGTAGCACTTAAATTATTATACATAAGGATTAAAACATTATTATAACAGCACTTGAGACAAAATAAGACCTACAAAACTGCTTTTGGTTTACTTCTTAATGATTCTCTTCGCTCGCGAGGCCTGTGTAATTGGCTTTGTCCTGGAATCATTAGCAATTGAGCTCGCAGCAGGTGCTTTAAGAGAAGGTTGAGCCTCAGCCGCGTCACGAATGTTATCCAGCTCAGTGCATGTAGAAATAGTATGACGCTTCCCATCAGGCCCAATAACGATGATATAGCCCTCCTTCGTCCAGCATTTGCTTACGCCAAAACGTTTCCGGGCTGCCATAAAGGTCTCATGTCTGGCTTTGGTGAGGAATTCCGAAAGAGTAACACCTGTGTTTTTCAGATTGGTTTTTGCATACCAAATTTGATTCCGCAAGGATAACTCCCGAAACTTCACAAGAATGGGTCTTGGCTTCTCGGCTGCCACGGTACCCAGGCGCTGACATCGGCTAATGTCACTAAGTTCCAGGTCAGGCATTTTGAGGTGATTCGATAGGACTTTCACTGCAGCGGCAGAATCACTCAAGTTTCTGTCCTCCGGCACACCATGCATCAACAGTATCTTTTTTCTGCTCCTCATGTCAAGAAGGTCATACTGTTTTGACAGAATATTTACCTGCAATTGTAAACCCTCCAGTGCACTTAACACAAAAGACCGGAATGCACTGAACTGCGCTGCAATATGTGAAGTGGGGCTTGCCGCAGGGATAGCAGAACTTAAATTTTGTTGAAATTCAGCCATTTGTGATTGAAAGTGCTGTGACAATTCCTGTATGGACTGTTTAATAGCTTCCATAGTGATTCAGTTGAACTTGAAGGCACTACTAATTATGGAGAACTGTATATAGGTTTTAGAGTAGATATTATTGAACGAATATCTGCTGACAGGTTGGTGACTACTAATACATAACTTATTTGTATATACTTTCACTTATACTTTGCAAAAACTATTTTTAAAATAAATTTATTTAAGAGCAACTTAAAAAAACGTGTTTACTTTTTGGCACCTACCCTCGAAATGTACCTAGTACCTATACTAATATCTATAGTCTACATTACACCTCATTCCCTTTCCCCAACAATACTAGCTCCAATAAAAACCGTTTCAATACGTTTCACAACGATCATTTGAACTAACAAGCTGTGTAATTTAACATTTATAATTCTAAATGAACAGACAGTGATCTTTTTTATGTTGGTACTTTTTTATATATGCCTTATCCCACATGTATAGGTTGGTAGAGGGAACCTAGTGTTAAGACACTACGTTTCCCGCATTATTCCCAATTTTCGAGACGTTGCGGTTGCGTGGCTTAGCGAACACCGCACTTGGTCTTGTTACCAGGGAAAATTAAAATAATTAATATACCTGAGTAAGAATCGAATACACTACAACCTTCAATGTCAATCACTTAGAAAAAAGGAAATAGACATCGAACAGAGTCACTAGAATCACTAGGTTCAGTACACTCTCTATATAACTAATCGTCCGGAGGCACTAGAGTCACTAAAGTCACTATCTAACGATACGTAATTTGTAAAAGTCATTAATTTGAACAATGACATTATAATAAGCTTTACATATACATGAACTTTCACGGGTGATGGGGCAACCTATTTGTTTCGGCTAATTATTATACTTCTGACATTTTGGTCAGTCACGAATATATTTTATTATAATTAGGTCCTTTATAGTATATTTTTAGCATCACGTTGTATCTCGCCTCTAGCAGGGTAGGCAGAGGGTAGTTAGTGCTAAGACACTGCGTTTCCTATTTTCTGTCTAATATATTAGACGTAGTAGATTTATATGATTTTAATACTTATTTTTATAATATAAGTCCAAGAAAATTTAAAGCATAAAAAATGTGGAATAAAGATAATTTAAATTGAATACAGGATAGCTGCCACTTGTATTATTATATACTTGACAATAAAATTGTAACCTTTACATGGAACAACTCCAGTTGAAGCTCTTCTCAGCAGAACAGAGTAGTAGCATTACCTTCATTGAATGATTCAAAATATATTTATCTATTAAATTATAGTTAAAGTATAATTTCCATGATGTGGTAAGTTAAAGTGCGGCGTTGGGTTCCGCCACTCAACACTCAACATTCCCGTTTTAAAGTACCGTATCACTTAACTAATTTCTCTCATGAACAATAACAATATTTATCATAATAAATAATAAATAGAAAGTTTATATTATAATAGTACGCAGCAAATTGAATTTGCCGAGCCAGTTGCTACGGACAAAGGCTGTCAGGAGAGCGCTCAGCCGACTGTGTCTCCTGGGCTGTGGTTGTGTTACGTCGGTGTGCACAGGGAAGTCGATTAGCGCTAGTGGTGTAGTAGTTATTGATGGTTGTGGGTTCGATAGATTGGGGAATTATTTCGAAAAAAAAATGTATTTCTACATTAACTTTAAAAAATAGATGGCCGTTTATAAAACAAAAAACACGTTTTTAGACACTATAAAGGGAATCAAAATTAAAATGGTACTTCCGGTTAAAAAAGGAAAAAATCTGAAAACTATAAATTTTTGGCAAAACTTGGTATTAAAGCTAGTTCAAGGGACGTATCAGATGGCTCTGGTTAAGCTAAACCTGAATGTCAGAAAAAGCACGAAACCTACAATTTTTATACGAAACTTCCGGTGGGCGATCTCTACTCGCGCTTTTCCGGTTTTTATATATGAGAACAAAAACAATGGAAACAAACACGGATCGTATCACATAGCAAATGAAAGTTGGCCCTGATAACAGTATTGTTGTAAGTTTTTGGGTTCTGACCCTCCCGCGTGATACCTGCAGATGCCTATCACTTGTGAATACTACCTGACCGTGTCTTTGTTTGCGTGTTTCAAATTCAAAGGGGAAATAAACTTATGTTGTAGTCTGGTATAATATGTGCGGCGTTGAGTTTCGCCACTCAATACCTACGCAATATTTCAACAACAATAAGTACACAAGGCTACTTTTAGCCCACCTTGCTAATAGCGTTAAACTATATATTTTTATACATGTCCTTAGATTATTAAATAATTTTAAAAATCCAATATAAGGATTTTTCTTGGTTTAATCAGACCTACAAACATTATCCATACATACATACATACATACATAACGTCCTCCGGGTGCGATTCGAACTGACAACCATTTTAAATTACGCAAAACAAAATAAATGTGCTACAATGTATGAAAGTAACGTGATGCGTAATCAACAAAATATATTATAAAATCCGCTTCACGCTTTTCCCCGCAGGGTAGGCAGAATGAACCTAGGGTTAAGACACTGTATTCTCCAATGAAAAGTTTGAGCTGAAGTCATAATCCAAATTTAACCTCATTCGAACTCTGGGAAGCGGATCAAATGGAGTTTGCCATATTTTTCATACACTAACCCCCCAACACGGCAAGTTAATAAAAGTTCTGAAAATACAATAAGCCAAAATGCTTTTCAGAAAACTATTAATAATTCGTCCAAGTTCAAGAGGCGCGGGTTCAAATCCTGCTACGTTAAATTTTTATACGTTTTCTAAAAAGTATTTTTTTTCCTAGGTGTAGATGAACACTTTGAAAATGATAAAAATACAAAAAGCTTTGCTAGGTCAAAATGGGGATGTACCGATATAAATTTATATGTAAGTACACCTTACCCTGGAACCCTCATTAATACTATATAAAATATCTAAACCCTACAAAGTACTCTAAATGTATGTCTGTATGTATGTGTATGTATGAACGTCAAGTTTAACGATAATTATCCCTTATCTACGCGGTTATGGCGTCTTCATACGTGGAGGCGGTTATAAATTAAAATTAAGAACATTTTCTGTAGAAAAGACATGATGACTTGTTTTTAGAGGTTATGTATTGTGAATAATTGATAATTGTGGATTATAATACTAAGTTGGCGGTTAATACTTAAAAAATAGCAGTAGTATTAATTTTCAACGTATTGTTATATTTAAAAAAACCAGCTTTACAAGAAAAATAAATACCTACCCTTTATTTGGCATAGCTGCAATTTGTTTGGTTGTAAGAATTATAATATTTCTAAGCTTACTCACTCTTAGTTTGTTTTATTTCATCATGCAGCAGTAGTTAAAATGTAATTCTATAAAAAACGTTACATGCCTCTAGTCTAGTTCCAAAAGAAACGCAGCGTTTCCACTCCCAATCTGTCCACACAAAACCTTTATAAGGTCGTAAAAGCTGAGCGTCTTAAGAGATATTAGTGCTAACTGTTTATTGCTTACTTATCTGCATCGTAAATCGTGGGATGTGGGTTCTATCTCCGCGTGTGCCATTAGGATATAACTTCTTAATCCATAGCTTAACGACCGCGGTGGTCTTTAGGTAGGTTTAGAGGAACCTTGAAATTGGTTACATTAATCTGCATAATTACATGTATACAGTGGCGTGTGACTGAAAGCGCGATGGTCGCAGATTCGATTTCTACTTTCTACTAATTTTACTACTAAGATAAATAACGACATTTAGCTCCGCCGCACACAATGTCTCTAAATTAGAGTGAGACGTGACCCACGGAGTGTCTACCCAGCTAAATACATCGTGAAGCTAAAAACAATAATGATAATGGACTAGTGTACGAGTACATACAAGAACGCTTAGATATATTAATAAAGTATTATAATATTTGACACAGCATCTTCGACACGAAACAGACTTCGGTTATCTCGTTAGCTAATGCTCTGACCCAGATAACAGTACTATCTGTGTATTGTATAAGCGCTATTTATATTGCAAATAGATCGTGTACTATTTTTTTATGATTTTGATGTGTTATTCCACAGTAAGGAAATCCAAATACTTATAGACCTGTGCTGGTTCAAATCCCTCTACGTTGAAATTTGGATACGTTTTCTAAACACGTATTTTTCTTTGACATGTATGGAATAACACTTTAAAATTGTTAAAAATTATTAATAAATAGGATTATGTCTTCTCAAATTCTATTTAATTATCTTTAAGCTTAAATTTGTGTAATCTCCCTACAAAGATGCCAACAACATAAATAAGTATAATAATTTCGACATAGCTTGATGTGATAAAAAGAGAGAAGAGAGAGAGTGATTTATTTTTCGTATAATTTCGTATTTTGCTGAAGTTTTATATAAATCTAACGTTCACATGTGGTTTCGTTGCCGTGGTTAAATGAAAATAACTAGGGGTTGTATATGCCACATGACACATTTATAGTGCCCGAAGTAACTTTGACATTATTGCAGATATAATTTTCCCATGTTTCCACAGAAAATGCCTCAAATTAAATTACCTTCCTACCGATACAGCTTATTTCCTAAAAAACTTTAAAAATTATTAATAGTACTATATTGTGCCATAAAAGTAATCAGCTAATATAAAGATAAGTGAAGAACCTTTAAACAAAGCCAAGTTAAAGTCCTTCACTGATAGCAGAAACAATAGATTTCGTAAGCTTAACATTTAAAAACGGTTTAATGTTTTGGTATATCGTGGCACAGTTGGAAAGATGCCGATTGTAAATGAGACTGGTGTGGGTTTGATAGTAAGGAGAAATTTGTCTAATAGAAATAAGACAAATATATTTTAATTAAAAACTACAGACGCAAGAAAAGTGTAAAAATATGTAAAAAATATATAATAATTTCTATTTTATTTTTTATTATAATAGATCTATAGGTACACAAGGTACACTTTTTTCTGCATAGGAAACCTAGCGTTAAGGCACTCTGTTTCCCACTTTCTACCTAACTTTCGTGACATTGCATGTTAGTGGCAGAATTCAACGTAAATACCCACTAAGGCGGAAAAATAAAAATAATTTCAACATAATCATTCATATGAGTGGGAATTGAACCCACAATCATTATACTTAGAAAATATGCCACTGCGCCACTATAAATGTTTGACCAGTAAATAGATTGTAGGTAAAGTTAGGAAGTTCCAGAACATTAGCAACTTGGTGGAACTGTCATTAGCAACACGTCAGTAGTTTGACCACATTAGCCTTGTTAGTTTACAAAAAGTTTAGTTGTTATAGAAAGTTGTAGTAGCGCAGTGGCAGAGCGAGCTGACTGTAACCGTCATTGTTGCGGGTTCATTTCTTCGCTTTTGTAATAAGGCATTAAGTCTCTGCCTACCTTGCATGGATGCGGGATTCAGCGTGAAGCTATGTATAAGAAAAAAATATATTTTTTCACTCTGACAGACAATACCCGGTGGTGAGTTCCGCCAATCAACACATCTTGCCTCGAAAAAGAATAAACTTCTCATTTAAGATACCTCTTTGTTTTAAGTTCCCTTTGCCTAACCTGATAAGTGGAAAAATGTGAAGTTCTTTTTTTAAAATTTCTATCAAAAGTTAATAATTTAACTTAATGTCACGCATCTCTCGCTTGTGACGGAACAGGCAAAGAGAACACCGTGTAGAGATAATCTCTTTACTTTTCGAGACATTGATATTAAATAAAATTTAACGCTGCACATCATTCAACCAGAGCCATCACTTCATTTAGCACAATTCTGCTCACGAATAAAACAAATATTTAAAATATTTTTTCTCGTATGGTGGTTAACAATATTGTTAGAATATCTATTAAGATTTTTTTTATCCACAATATATTATATAAGTAAAAGATTTGAATAAAAAGCTACTTAGATCGGTTCTAAATAGGAAACTCATTAATTTACATTTGCTCGTTTGCTAAGTAATTTTTTATCAGACGTCATTAGCCCACTGATAGCTGGCAGATAACATCCGTACCTTTCGTTTCTATTATTACAATGGTAACAGAAAGGGGCTGAATGAACATTATGTCTTGAAATGAACATAATGTCTTGAAAGTTGGGTGGACAGAGAAGAATGGAATGTCTGAATACTTAGTTCCTTCTGTCTACTCTGCTACTTTTGAAAGACGCTCGAAGCTCGACAAAGCTAATTCTACTTAAACCGTCTACCGGAAACAATGGAGGCCGAACTGACTTATCTTTTAGAATGTTTCTCTGCTCGGACATATATAGGTATATCAACATTTATACTAACAATATAAAGTTTAAAAAAATCTCTACGTTCGTTAGAGTAGAGAGTGTTCGTTTAGATTGAAAAACGTATTTTGTATTGAATAGTCCATCCATCGACGTACCATATTAAACTAGCTGGTAGAGTTGCCTCGGACACAGAATAAATATGATATTAATTATTTTACAACTTTTAATTATTTTTAAAATTAGATACGCGAGCGAAGCCACAAGTAAGAGGCTGGTGCACCCCAGTATCAGCTCGACTCATTTGATATCATACGTACTCGTACAGCTGTCCGAATAGTTGGGGACCCAATGATCTGTGAATTAATTCCTCTGGATGGGAAGCACACCCACAGACGTCACTCGAGTCCAAAGTCAGAAATGATTAGTTTAAAATATCAAATACACGATCAAAGTAAATAGTCCAGGAGCCGACAGCTCAGTATGAGCCTTGCGCAAGTCAAAGTTCAAGACCTTTCAAAATGTCGGTAAGCGCCCTACATGCGAAAGGTTCCATTTCGATTTTTATTACTGTTTCGTGACTATAGAGTATTACCTTTGGTGTTTTAGTTAAATTTTGTGTATAATTGTATGTTATTTTGTGATTTTAGACTAGGTTTTGGTGGTTGTGGATTCAATGCTTATTAGTGGAAGTTTGTAATAATATCTTTAAAAAGCAAGCAAGATGCGAAATATGTAATCCGTGAGATAAGAAGTTACTTATATCTTCAAAAAGCTGAACATATTTTTCAACTCTTTCAAACACGTCAAACGCTCTTCTGATGCGTGGATTAGAATAAATGTCGAAATTCTTATATGCAAGCATAATATTATAAGGACTTAGGGCAAGACTTGTCGGTTACGAAGAGGCGTGAGTTCAAGTCCTGCTGCATCCAAATTTCTATATGTTTCTAACATTTTTGTATATTTAAATTAATGTTTTAATGGTTAATACTTACTTTTCATGCTTTACCATTACAAAGGTTAATATTTTGTGCATCAAATAATTGGCTGATGCCTCAATTTGCGCTTTCTAACATTATTAATTCGATATTCGATACCTTATTCGATGATAGCAAAACCCGACACCGCGGCTACTGTGACGGTTTTATTTGTTTTATTTCTTCAAATTACGATATATCCCACATGTAATAAACTATTCAAGGAACCTAATGTTAAGGCACTACGGTTCCCTAAGTAGCGGTTCCAACGTCGGGCTGCTTACTCGCCCCGTGAAGTGAAAATAATTCATTAGGTACTCTCAGTGGGAATCGAACCTAAAATTGTCGTATTTACAATCAGACGCTGTTAAATCGACATACTCGTATATTATTTATATCTTAACGCTCATACATAATAATTACTAAGTAAGTGAGCGATAAAATGAAATAAACACAATAGTAGGTACCATAACAGGATGTACGATCACATAATAAATTATATTAATATGTATTTAAATATATTTATTTATTAGTATTATAATAAGGCACGAGTCAACTTTTTTCGTGGGAGAGAGGTTTTAAATCGAATCCAAGTCAAGCAGAGAGTAGAGAAAATAAAGAGAAAGATAAAAAAATCGTTAGTATTATGTGTCTGACTAAAAACGCGACGGTTGAGTTTGAGGATTCCCACGAATTGGAACGGAAGAATTTCTCCGAACAAACAATGTTTATTTCCTTGTTCTGGTCACTTTTCTTCTGAATCGGAGACCTCGGTTGTTGAGTAGCGGAACTCAACGTCCTGTTTCTTTTCACCAAAGCAAAGATATTGGAATAATTCATTGCACCGAATGGGAATCGAACCAAGTCAGTTTATACTACACTGCGCTATATACATAATATATTCATTTATAAAAGCAACATTACCAATACAATTCAGAAAAGATGTTTTTATATCTTAATATTACAGGATTTAAATAAATTTATGATACATTTATAGTCAAAGAAACAATTTAGGTTTCTGAGCTCAGTCTCAATGATAATACTAAAGTTTACGTTATAATAAATAATTTATAATAAAAGTTACTTATAAAAGATTTATAAAATAATAACTTTTACTCGTGACTTCGCTCCTTTGGCTAGAAGAGTTTTTCAATTACAACCAGCAGTTATATATTTATAATATTTGTAAAAAATATGGTAAACAAATAGAACCCGAGGACATTACGTTCTATATTTTCCTCCCATTTTTAGAGATACTAAATATTATACATATACATATTTCTTCATTATAAGAATGTAATTCAAGATATTTAGGGCACATTTGTTTTGATATGTTTACCTTGAATTTGGTTGTTTTTGACTAAAATCGCTAACTCTTGTAAATTGTGTAATGTCATACGAAGCGTTGTTATGTAATGTATAAGCAATTAGTCGATATGTCCACTAAACACAACATTATGTAACATAGCTTTAGAGCAGCTATAGGAAATTAGCTTAAGCATTATCATTTATCACTCTCTTTTTCATATGCCTGTTCTGGCACAGCATACTGGCAGGCAGAAATCCCTTGGGATTGAACCTACGACCATCACAATAACTAATCAAATAAGTGTAATTTATTTTTGGATTACGCTCTATACCATATAAAGCTGACGGACCTAGTTAGACACTGTGCCCCAGCACCAATTTTTGATTGAGATATTACGTGTTGAACGTCGAAATTGAAGCTGTATTTAATCTTCCCAATCACCAAAGTGAGAAAATAAAAATATTTTATTCCCGCGAGTGGCAATCGAACCGCCAACCATCGACTTGAAGTCGATGAATACAGTCTAAAACAAAAAATATTAACCACATTAAAAATTTGAACTACATAGTTCGCCCTCTAACGCAACCGACGCGTGAAGCTATAAATTAGGTAGTGTCACATGGTAATGTATAGAGCGCTTATTGCACTCCCTGGGAGGTCCAGGGAGGCGGAAGGAGGATAAAGGGGGTGGAAGGAGGATAAGGGGAAGCAGGAGGAGAGATTTATCACCTATCTATTGCCGTTTATCATTAAGACAATGGCTTTCGGTGAAATGTCATAATTATTGGTAGAAGTGTAAATTGAAATTGGTTTTGCGGTAAACGTTTGTTTTATAAATTGTTATTAATATCGATGGCTTTTGGGAGTATATACTGAATTTGATGATTTTTTTAGCTTCACCCTGTATCTTGTAGCAGGGTAGGCAGAGAGAAAACTTAGTGTTAAGACACTCCGACTGTCCAGTCCCCATTTTCCACATCGTTTGTCTACGTGGGTCGTTTCGTCTTCTTACCAGAATGAGAATATGAAATGATTTCATTCCTCCGAAATGGGAATCGAGTCCACAACTGTCGCCATTACAGTCAGCTCTACCGCTGCCCCACAATTGCCTTAGTTGGGGATTCAAATCCTCGTAGACTCGTTTGGATTTTATATTCCAAATGGATGTCATGTGCAATTTCACTACCTTTTATCCAGGTTAATTTGTATATTTATCATCCTACTATTATAATTAGGCCTGCATATGTCAACCGTGTGTGAAACAACTAAAAATCTACATAACTATATCTACAATAGCTCTCCCCCCTTTTTCACTAAATTAACTCTATTTTTGTTATATTTAAATGAACGAGATAACCTTAACAGTTAACGTTATATACGAGTATGATACAAATGACCGTTACGCCGGATACACTGTGTTGGGAACACGGCTAACCTAATTTTATTTTGGACAAATTTGTTTTTATTTGACTTAATTAATAATTTTCATTATTAATTTTGTTAAAATAAATTTTGTATGTTGTTTCTTTTGGTTAGATGATGGGTGGTGTTTAGTTACGTTTGAGAATTGGTAATGTAATTGCATTGAGTGATTTAATTTGCCGAGATAAATCGCGACGTTAAGTTCTACTAAACAACACGCACTTTAATTATCTATCTATTATTGTTATTACTTAATAAATTGATTGTTTTCTTTTATTTGGCCCAGTAAGATAAATAGCGATGTTCAATTCCGCAAGAAAATTGGCAAATAGTGAAAATTAGAGGACGAAGTGTCTCAACACTAGGTTAACTTTTGATATATAGAGATTAAAAAAAACTACCTTACACCACATCCGGTAGACACGGCTTATTTACCTCGTTATCATATCAAAATCTTACAAATGCTATGAAAATTATAGTGTAGGCCTCGTGTGCGCTAAAAAACTTACGTTTTAACGGATTTTAAATGTATGAACAAACATATTTTTCCATTTTCTACTTGTTTATGGGTTCTCTAACACATTAGGGGCGGGTATTATGGTGCAGATACAAGATATATGCTAAACATGATGAGTGAAGACATAACATTAAAATACGATTACATTACAGCAGGCAGGTATATTAGAACGTCACGGTATTACATTTACTGTGAATTATGGGGTATTATTGTTGGTAATTATTTTAATTGTTTTCTTTTTTATTGTGTTTTAAAGTGTTTATTATGGATGCATAGAAGTTGTTTTAAAGCGCGGCGTTGAGCTCCGGCGGCGTAATTTAGCCTAATAATAGTTTTTTCTGAGCCGTACATCTTATATGCACAAAACACACGCACACTAGACGTTTAAATATATGAAGCAAATAAGAGGCAGGGGGAGACCTTGGTGGAACTTGGAGAACACTGAGACCGTAGCGTTTGGTGCTACACGCTCTCTGGCTACCCTGCTGGGGACAGACCGTGAAGGAAGTTTTCACCCCTTAAACCGCAGTCTAAAATTTGAACAGAAAATGAAGAACTAACGGACATGGCCGTAAACGATCGTTGTAGATTCGATTTACACTTGATTACATTCAAAAAAAATCTCCGCTATATTAGACACAGTGTAGACTTCCGTTACTTAATGTCTCGCATTAGAGTGAAAAGCGGAGAACAGTGTCTTAAAACTAAGTACTAAAAAAACAGTAGGTTCTAGAAACCGCTTTAATAAGAAATAACAATATAAAATGACCTACATATTATAATGGACCGGAAACCGTTTCAAAACATACATATGTTAATTAGCGATAAGTATAATTTGTCATAATGTTTATACTTTAGTTCATACCTATGTACTTATATAATTTAGTTATTTTCTTTTTTTTAGTTTCACGCTGTATCCCGCTCATAGCAGTGTATATAGATGGGACTAAGGGTTAAGATACTCCATTGTCTTTAAACACTTTCGTTTCCCATTTTCCGCTGAACTCTGGAAACATTTACTTTGCTTTGTTTTTAGAGGAAGGTAATTAAAATATTATATATTCAATTTTCCCCAGTGGGAATCAAATCCACAGTCGTAGTGTACATAGTAGCGTACACACGCTTGTGCCCCTGCGCCACGACGGTGTGAATTCAATTTATTTTATACTTCCTTTCAGCTTCCTCTGCTTTTTACTCTTTACTTTATTTTTATCTTCAAAAGATAATATAGAGATGAATAATTCGGTCGTCCTATTCAATTTAACCCATAGCCCATTTTTGTAACATTGTGTGTTGCACACAACAATGCAATGCCTCAAAAACTGAATGTACTAACACTAGTTTCCCTTTGCCTAGCCCGCTATTTGCGGGATACAGCGTGAAGCTGTTGTTGTTTTAATTAGCACCTTAACTAAGTACTCTAATAAATATTGAATATTTTAATTGGAAATCAAATAATTGCAAACGATCTATTATTACGAGATCACAAGTGCATTGAACTGCGGTCACTGACCTACCGCAAGGATCAGCTGCCCTATATAGAAGGGCTCAACTAAAATTCTACTTTAGCAACAGAGAAATAAAGCTCAAATTTCGTTAACTTTAAAACATATAACATAGAGATTTATACAAATGAAAATAAATCTTATTGTATATACGGATAAAGTGTTTTTTCTAATGCTTGTGAAATTTGCAAGAAAATGTCATTTAAATATGCACTTTATTTTGAACGCAATAAAGTACATTGTTGTTGTGAAAATGTTGTTATATAAAAATGTAACTAGCAGATGCATTCAAATTTCAATCACAGAGCTCGATTATATACATATACTTATATATTACTATGTTTATTTATACAAATCAGAGTTGCGTATGACACATGACATATTCCCGTGTCATGACACGGAGAATATGAACAACTCTAAATGACAAGTGGCAGAGGTAACTCTGACTACATTGGAACGATTAACGTGATGTACTTATAGCCTGTAGCCTGCCACGAAAAATGGACTAGTCAACATAAAAAAGAAACCTCAATTGGAGGCAGTAGTTCCCGAGATCAGCTCGCTTAACCAAACAAACTCTTCACCTTTATAATATTAGTTTAAAATTATAAATATAATAAATAAAAGTCATCAAAAGATACGCACGAGTTTACGTATAACTTATTTATCTCCTAGTACATTTTTTTATCTTCACGATGTATCTCGAATATGGAACCTAGAGTTAAGACACTCTTTTCCCCTTCTCACTTTCCGTCCAATTTTCGAGACATTGTGTGAAATTTGAAATAATTCAATCCTACGAATGGAAATCGAACCCAGAACCGTCTTGTATATAGTCAGACGATGTGCCGCTGCGGAACGACGGCCTCTGGCTAGTCCTATCATCTAATTACAATATCAGTAAAAAACAAATTGCATTTTAACACGAATATTAAAATGAGATAACGATAATAACAATTATGTTTAAATAAGTCTTGAAAGTCAGTAATGTCAGTACATTATTGTATGCAAATTTTATTATCTTTTATAATAATTAATATTAAACTAGTTTTGAAGTTGAATTCTGACTGTACACAATGCACATGACGGTTGTGGGTAGAGAAATACATGCTTGCTCTCGGTTAGGATAACGCAGCGTTAAATTCCGCCACTCAGAACATAAGAATTACGAAATTGAGACCTAAGAATTCACTCATTAAATAAATTATTGATTAACTATTGAGGCTGTCATGAGTTATTTTCATTTCCTTGCCCTAGTAACAGGACAAAATGCAGCGTTAAGTTTCGCTATTCAACACGCAATATCTCGTGAAAATGGGAAACGGAGTTTCTTAACACTAGGCAGGACAGGGGGTCCTGCTATATGCGGGATACAGTGTGAAGCTACTATTTCCATAGTATTGGAGATAATCTTAGAAGTGTATATACTGGTCTCTAGGTATAGTTCAACGCTATGAGGTCGTGGTATCGACCCTAAAGTAGGTGATGGACGACGCTCTGTTTACCATTTACTTATAAAGCATTACTTTAGACATATATATTTAAGCTCTTAATATTTTAGTATAGGTACCTAGGTACCTAGACTAGCTTTAACCTGCATATATGTTAGCATAGTGAAAAATCATTAACCATTTTTAACTAGAATATTTATAGCTGCATAAAATGTTCTCATTAAGATGCTTCCGTTACTCACTCTCCGTGTTGAGTGGCGGAGTTTCCCCAGCAGAGTAGCTGGAGAGGGCGGAGCGCCAAACGCCACGTCCTCTTCATGCTCTAATTCGCCTCGTCCACTTTTATCAACCTCCTTATACATGCCACCCGAGGAGTTGCCATGCTTTACCAATACTGTGTTCTCGAAACTAATTTCTATTAAGGCTCTGTGCAAATGATTGAGACTGAAAATACACTAGCAGCGGCACAACTTGGTCGTGAGTTCAATTCCAATTCAATGAATGAGCACTGAATTCTTTTCAGAGCGAGTATACGATACACGGCGTAAAGTTCTGCATCAAATTGAAAGGAGCCTGGGGAATGTGTCTTAATATTAGGTGCCCTGCAGAGCTAAAGCTAACACCAATTATGAATTATGATACATTCATAAAAATAAAAAAAAACTTTAAGATTACAAGTCATTTACTAAGTACCATGTAAACACTAGTAATGAGCATAACAAATTGATACTAAAGTATATTATTAATTCTCGTAGATTTATTTATAAGTTCGATAACGCTTGCACACAGACAGACTTACAGATAGGGCTCAGTGCATTATTATACATTTAAAATTATTATTATTTTAAATATTACTATTTACAAATATTAATTTGAAGAGATTGAAGATTTTTGAAGAGGAAATGAAATAATTCATATTTTAATTTTCTCGTTCTGGCAACGAAGCAAAGCGCGGCGTTGAGTTCCGCCACTCTAGATGCAATGCCACAAGAATTCGGCCGAAAATAGGGAAATGAAGTGTCTTAATGGGAACGGGGTGTATTACCATTATGTCCCAAGATTCTCTTTGCGTCCCCTGCTGTGTGCGGGATACAGCGTGATAGTGACTAACTACTTATACTAATTTATGCTAATATTGTAAAGCTGAAAAATTTGTTTGTTTCAATGTGCTAATCTCAAGAACTGAATGTGTAAAAACAAGTATTTGTATCGCCGGCGTTTCTTTATATTTTAATTATTCAAGCAATTAGTATTTAAACGCGATTAAAATCTTATAATATTAAAACCCTTTAATTTGTACCGCTAAAGATATTAATTTTAAAATTATATGACAGCTAGTAAGTAGCTTGAAGACGCGATATTTACATAAAATATTTCAATAATAAGAAAAAAAAAAACAATGATCAAAGCAAAGTTTAATATAATAAAAAACCATTGTTTCTTTTTCATTTTATTTATTTATGTTTTTATAATTTATACCAACACTGGCTTTAACGTGTTTCTTTGCCCTCGTGGTCACCACAGTGGGTCACTTCATCGAAACGATGAAAGATAGAAAAGAACGATAGATAGGGAGAGCTAGAATAATAACAGGGTGTTCAACTTATAGCCTTCCTCGATAAATTGACAAACTTTTTCAGCTTTACGCTTTATCTTGCATATAGCAGTGTAGGTAGAGGTAGCCTAGTGTTAAGACACTCCACTCCCCACTTTTCGCCGCATTTTGGAGACAGCGTGTTGAGTGGTGGAACTCAATGCTGAGCTTTGCCTTGACACCTGGGCGAAGAAATGAAAATATTAAACGTTTCATGTTCTCAAGTGGGAATCGAACCCACAACCTGTCGTGTTTACAGTCACACGGTTATGGCTCTGCGCCATGATTTTCTCTCCCAGCCTCTATAAATTGGTTATGCTAAATAAAAATATTTTTTCAACTCGCAAAAGTAATTAAGTGTTAATCCATTGTTTGCAAAATCATCGAATGCAGTATTATAAAAACAATCTTATTCATTATTTTTATTGTTTCCACAAACAATCACCTTTTTTGGTTCTAAGTTGATCTCAAATAATTTTTCACTCATTGCAGACAGTAGAAACTTGTTTCTACTTAACTTGGCTATCAACTCAGGATAAGCGTTTTTAAAGCTCTGTTTTTGCAGAAACTATATACAAAATGGTTCTACAAAAATTCTCTAGAAAGAAGCTTTAAGTAAAGACAGACAGCCTTTACTTTAGAGTACACTTCTACTAAACACTGGGTTTGGCAACACCTTGGCTCATTTTTCAGCACTGCACTTAGGCTCTTGCCTCGTTACCACGGCAAGAAAATGAAAATATTAAAGATTTCACTCCCTCGAATGGAAATCGAACTCACAACCGTCGCTTGTGCCTGTGGCTACGACGGAGGCCGTCATTACAAAACAAAAATTACTTAATCGAACGCCACATGGTAACTGTTTCTAACAAATATATATTCTGAGCGTATAAGCACTTAGTATTCAAGTTAGGGCCAGACCTAGGTCTGTGACCTAACCTAATACATTACATGCATCGCCTTATCGTTGTATGAATTACTGTTTAGTTATTTCGCAATTTGCAATCGCCATTTACTTGTTTGTTTTACGAGTATGTATATTTTAATGACATTTTCGTTTTACCATTTTATTATTTGTTTTTCGTTTTTAATATTTCATATGATTAAATAAAGACTTCGTGGCGCAGCTATATAATATCTTATTGTAAATATTTCATGTCCTCGAGGGAGAATCGAACCCACTCGCTTGTGCCCGGCGCCCGGCGAGTGCTCTCTAAAATAACACATGACGTGTTTGTTGTAAACAGTGATATAACGCTTACGTATAAAATATTATTATTTACACTTAGATTGGAACTGACTGACGTTTTAACGACTTTCTACTTGTTTTGTTGGAAAATAATTTATTACGTACTTCAGGTTTTTTTTTTAATTGTCGCTTCACGCTGTATCCCGTATATTAAGAGCGGGTTAGACAAAGGGAATTTAGCAAGACATGCGTTCCTCACGCACGCAATATTTGAGATCTTGCGTGATGACTGATGAGTGGCGGAACTCAACCCAACTGCTTTTTGTCTTTTTAAAAGATTGAGACGAAACTTTAGAGAAATATAAAACGCACGTTCAGTTAATTGTAATGATTTTGATTAGGTCCAATATGTTTTTAAATCGAGCTACACCGAGCTTAATATGTACCTAACTACCTATGTCATAGGTAAATATTTCTTGCTGATGAAAAGAAAAGCTAAAGGCTGTTGTGTTGTGGCGTCACGGCTATGACTGTAATCCTCCCTCAGGTGAATTTTCATTTTCTCGCTCTGGTAACAAGACAAAGCATGGCGATTAATTTCACCAATTTCAAACAAAATATCTAAAATAATTCACTGCGTGGGGACCGTAATGTCTCAATACTGGGTTCCCTCTACCTACCCTGCTATGTTCCTATATACAATACAGCATAAGTAAATAAATATCTAGAAGGAACATTAACTACTTCCCTTTTCTATTTAAGGTACTAGCTGCTGAGTCATTTCACTTATAAATATTCTTATTTATACAAAACATATTTTTAAGCACATATTTCTTTATTCAAGGCACACATTTTGTTTTTAATCAATTTCTATTCATGTGTGTTTGTTTTCACCGTTCGACCTCAGAAACACCTGAACAATTAATTATTCATAGGAAGAGTATACATCCTACATGTAGATATAAGTAACCACTATTTTGTTATTTTTCTTTTTTTTAGTTTCACGCTGTATCTCGCACATAGCAGGGTAGGCAGGTAGAACCTGGAAACCAAGTGTTACCAGTGAACCAACTTTGTCTCGTTACCAGAGTGAATCGAAATCGCCTGGGGCACGACGACAGCCTTAATACCTAGGTAATATATATTTTTATATTCGTCCAGTGATAAGGCACTACTTTTTTTCACTTTGGTAGTGGAGAAGAGTGTTTTATCTTGAAATATGACTGATATTCATTTAGATGTCATTTACTCCTTGTAAGTTTATTTAGCTAATCAATATTGTACTGAATGTCTAAAAAAAGATATCAATATAAAATTATATATGTATTTTGACAGTAATTTTCCAATATTACCAAATATATAACATATTTTAATATTATTTTTAACTCTCATCGTCCACCTGAACAAACCAGGTGTTGGGAAGGCTGTACAAATGTGGTCGTGGTCATGAATGAAGTCACTGTTATATTATAATATTTTCGTTATTTCACATTTAGATCATTTAAAAATATTAAATAAAACAAAAACTATCTATTTTACTTTATTTTTTTTATTAATTGTTCCCATACTTAATATCTACTCAAACATTTTTGCTAAAAAAATTGCCCCATTCTTTCTCCAGAAATCAGGGGAAAAAGCAGTATCGTATAGGAATCTACTTCCACCCCTGAACGAGAATCGAGTCCACGACCGTCGTATTTACAGTCAGTCTCTGCGCCACTGCACTGCCTCAACGGCTTTAGTAACATCTTAAAATACATTACCCTCTCTATAAATACCGGGTAATATAAATGTAAAATTATTTTAAGATCGAATAGATCTTTAGCACTGTTTAGTATCTTTAAAGTAAACAACTTTAATCACTGAGCGAAATAAGAGTGAATGCGTCATTTTATACAACCTGTAGGTCACCTTTTGACCTTATGGTATTAAAAAGTACCTATAAATATCTAAATATAAAAATGTAGCTTCACGCTTTCCTCACATAGCACGGTAGGTAAAGGAAACCTAATATTAAAACACTCCGTTCCTATTAAGACACATCCGTTCCCCACTTTGTTGAGTGGCGTTTGACTGTAAACACGGTGGCTGTGGGTTCTATCCCCGCTTGGAATGTTTTCATTCATCAACTCCGGTACATAATGGTACTTTTTTTTAAAATATTTTATGCATATCGCTAATTTGATATATTGCAGGAGTTTTCGTATATGAAGTTACGTCATTATTGCACCAAATGAGCTACATGATCATTTTAAACGTGATTTTTGTACTAAAATGTTATTACTTATGTTAATGAAACATATTTGTAAATATAGTGTGAAACCGGATGCAAATGTATGCATTATGCGCTTATTTCTTAATATTTGATATTTGCAATGTATTTTTGCATTTGTAGACAGTCGTGTCGTGGCAGTTATAGATTCGATTTTGATTCAGAGGAATAAATTATTTTATATACAGTTCTCGTTCTTAAAAAAAAACTAAGCGCGGCGTTGAGTTCCGTCTTCTGTTATGCAGATATGCAGCGTAAAGCTGATATAGCTATTGTAGACAAGAAACTACCGACTCCTTAATTATTATTCACAATGCGTTAGTCCATCGCGGCTTAGGGTACTACACAAACGTAGATAGGGCCCCTTCTAGAATGTTTAACACTCGTCTCTACCTAAATAGATTTTGAAATAATCCTACTAAAGTCACGAGAATATAACAAACAAAATGCTTAGTACATTCACCCTTATGATAACCGCCAGCTAACACATACATACATATATAATATATACACGTACGTACATAACATACAAAAATATACATCATATTATAGAGATAGAACAACTAGAACCCAGAAACCATTTTTAACTTGCTCCCATTGTTTGGAAATGTAAGAAAATTTTACAGCAGGACTCAAACTAGCGTCTCTTGAAAACAGTCCAAACCCTCTGATCACTAAGCCATAGGTTCTTATCGACTGTGCTATGTCAAGATTGTATACATTATTATCAATTTTTTTCTTTTTTTCGTGTGTAAATAATATTTTGAAAAGTGTTAATAAAGTTATTTTTTAGCGATAGATCATTACGCTGCACTTTGTTGTAACAAAGAGAAAATTACAAATATTTAGATATAAATATTATTCCTTGTAGAAAGTCTACAGAAGATACGTTTGAAGTCAACACAAAATCGTTTAAAAAAATAACATTAAACTGAAAACCAAACAGACATTGTGACGTCCTCTTACGTGGACTGAGACAGCCATTGTTTTTTATCAACAAAAAAATTACAAATTCTTGATTTATTGAAAAAGAAATTGATTAAATATCAAGGTAAAGTATCCAAAACTTTAAAATTAAAATAAACGATAGGAATTTTTTGTCTACATCTGTTATATGCCACATAGCGGCGCACGCGCAGCTATCGACGTGTTTTTGACCTTGTTTACGAAACGCCACTATCAAACGAAAACAACTAAATTATCAGCCCACGCGCTTCAAATATAAAATATAAAGAAATCGATGGAAAATATGATTGTTGTCTTTGATGCACTTCTAGAATATTCTTTACTTTTTTTTTATTTAATTATGGTAGTATTTAATTTTAATATAAGATTTTGGCCAAAGCCGTCTTGGCGCAGCGGCACAAGGGTGTGACTGTAACGCGACGGTCGTGGATTCCATCCCCACTTGAGGAAGTGAAATATTTATTTACGTTTATATTTCCATTTCTTCGCTCTGGTGTCGAGGCAAAGCGCGGCGATGATGGCTGCCACTCAACACGCAATGCCTCCAAAATTCGGCAGAAAATGGGGAACCGAGTGTCTTAACACTAGGTTCCCTTTGCCTACTTAAAAAAATATTATCAACTTGAACAAATCAAAGTAGCTTCACGCTTTTTCCTGCAAATTAGAAATACATCAGAAACAAACAGATATAAAAGCAATTAGCAAGTAGGTACCTACTCGTATTGTAAAACAAGATGTCCTTGCTTTAGTTTTAATGTTGTATCTTCCGTATGGAGACAGCGATAACGCCGAGATAGTATTTATGTTAGTAGAGTATTAGTAATGATCTTAGATAAATAGGTTACTTTATTGTAACAACGAATAAGTGGAGACGTCGTGACGGTGGTTGTGTGTTCGCTTCCAGTGAAAGGGAATTAGTTCTTTTCATTTCCCGGCCACATATTTCAGTCGCTCCATGAACGGAGTAGTTAGGTTCCTTGTTCTTCTAAGATAATAACTGGGTTTCTGTTAAGATACTCGTAATGTCTCTATAAGATGCTCCCTAAAACTCGCCCAATTATAGAGACATTAGGAGTTGAGCAGTATTCAACGCTGTGGTTTGTCTCACAGAGGGAGGAAATGAAAATAATTCTGAGTGGAAATTGACAACAAAATAATCCTATAAGAGTCCTATTTTTATCTTTTCAGATTCGAAACTCTAAAAAGCAAGTGAAATAAGAAATAATTTTCTTTACAAACATATATATTATATAGTATATTAATTTATATACATATCTTTATATGTATTATTTAGATATTCATTTTATACTTATCAGTATTCTTATCAACATAACGCTTGTTTTGTTACGAATAGCTGTCTGAGATGGCTATAAATATTAAATTGTTTGATTTCTCTTATAACGCTCTGATTTTCTCCATGTGCATGAGTTCTGTTCCCTTCGGTAAAAATATTTATGTCTGGAATTTTTTCGTCTCTTGTGAAAAAAATATACTCTAATTATAATCGTCGTAAACAAGTATCCTTCGTCCACCTAAATTTAAATAAAAATCAATTTGTATTATATGACATCATCGAAGAGTTTGTTTGGTTGACCACGCTAGTCTCAGGAACTATCAATTCAAATACACCTGAACCTGGGTGTACATACTGAGTACATAGTTGTTTCCAGTCAACTAATGGCAAAAAACAAACACATGTACAAACTAGTGCAAAATAAAAAGAAATATATAAATAAAATAAAATACAACAAATAATCGTATCAAAAGAGATAACTTAAAGACAATTAGTCTGCTCTAGCACACACAGTATATAACGTATTATATATAGATAGTGTAATCGTATTGACCTACATACATGCGTGAGCAGATGTGTGATAATGGCCACTTGAAAACTAAATTTAGTGGAAGAGTGACTTCATTTCACGTTTTTAAACATATTTGGACGGAGAGATTAGAGTAGTCAGAGTTTAATTGTAAAGACGCATGTTGTGGATTCGATTTTCACTCGTAGAATGTAATATGTTCATTTTCGTAGAGAAGGGACTGTCTTAAAACTAGGGGCACACTACCTAACCTGCTATGTGCGGGATACAGCGTGAAGCAATTGAGAATAATGCTCTCCACTCTTTGTCTTCGTCTATTTTAGTTAGAGTTTAATTCTTAATTCCATATATAACAGGGAAGTTAGGGGAATCTGGTGTTAAAACATTCTGTTCATTAATGAATTTTTGAGTGGCGGAACTCAACGCTGCGATTTGCCTCTAAAAGAATATAATAAGAAAAAACATATTTTTAAAAGCGGTTGAGTAACAAAATGTTTCACCACGAATACAAACTTCATTATAATTGCAAAAATATTATACATAGTAGTATTATTTAAATTGTAATCTTTTGTGAGAATCAAGACTTTATATTAAAATATCTATATGTTTTTTATTAAAACTAAGTTAGTCATAATAAAGCTGTAGAATGGTCTAGATTTATTTTTTATTTTCGTCTTCATATCTACTCGTATACTTGTAAGAATATGCTAATATTATAAAGTAGGAGAATTTGTTTGGTTGAGCGCGATAATTTGAAAAACTACTGGTTCAAATGGTACAAAAAATATCTAACCTGCATTCCGAGTTCCCGCAGGCACTTAGAATACATGTCATTTACAATTTCTAGTTATGTCTTTATATATATGTCACCTAAAATCAAGACTAAAAGCTGGTACTTATTTTAAAGACTAATTTAGTGACAGATAATCTAGAATGGTTCAGATTTATTTTTGTTTTTGGTCCAAACGACTACGAAGGACTATATCGGCCACGTATCCTGACCTGACTCTAGTAGACCTGAGACTTTGCCGGTCTAATCTGATGGAGATAAGTAGACAAATGTTAAGTATGACGCTCTCAAGCTATTCTATATTTTCAATATTCTTCATCGCTGCTTCTATCTTAATAGTATTAACAATAAATGATACAAATAAGCCTATAGCTTTAATCGTCAACGGTCTTAGTGAGTGTAATACGTAATTAATTTTCAAAAATAATTTATTAATTCTAGCCAGGACTTCCTGAAATTATTACGTTTAACTAAACAAAATGTTGAGCTTTATAAAATTTATATAGATATGCATTTCCCTCAAGTGAAAATCGAACCCACAACCGCTGTGAACACTCCGACGATTTCCACCTATTCATAATATACACATTTTTGTTTAATCCAACATGTTTTAGGTCACTAAAATCCAGTTAGAGTTGGTTTAAATAACCTACTTTATTATCACTATTTTTGCGAAATTTCAAACCGAGTGACTTTGAATTCTATTTCTCTTAAATTAAAGTTTATAATCGATTAATGATACACAAATTATATTAAAACTGTTGATAATATTCGTTTTAGTTCCTTACGACGTGGTGGCGTGATATATTTTTAATGTACATGCGATGGGTCGTTCATTCAAATGAATTATAGCTAAGAAAAGTGTACATTTTAGGCCGTCTCTCTGTTAGCACGACGGTTGTGGGTTCAATTCCCTCTCAGAAGAATGAATCATTATTTTTTTGCCTCTGATTCTGATAACAAAACAAAGCTCGGCGTTGAATTATTATGTAAATTTCGGGATCGTCGTGGCGTAGTCTATACTAGTTATATTTAAATTATTTTCATTTCTTTAGTTATCACGATGAACTCTGCTATGTTGGAATTTTCACCCAATATACAAGGAAAAATTGGAGTGTCTTATCACTGATAGCTCACCGGGAATATGCGGGAAAAAGCGTGAAGGTGCTTCATATGTTTACATTTCTAATATAAAATCATTACTAATAATTGATAAAGTTAATTTATTAATAATATAATTACTTACTTCTAGAAGCCAAACGCTTACGCTTATATAGCGTGTTTACAAAACAGTAATTGTATAAATATAAGTAATTAAGATAATTTTGAAATTATAAACTATTATCCTCTTACGCACTTTCAAGTGGAATTCAATGTAAAGAAATATATACGTTTATAAATAAATAAAAAATATACACATATTTTTTTAAATAAGTCGATAAAATAATTTCTAATTCTTAAAATAAGTGCGACGTTGTTAAGTTCCGCCGCTTAACGTTCGAAAAGAATTCGTGTGGGAAAAGGTACTAGGTTCCCTTTACCTACCCTGCTTTAATGTACATCTATTGTACTTATATTTTTTTATAACTCATAAATAAATTTTCTCCATTTAAAGACATTTCTTAAACATTTAAAAAAAATATTTCATATTTACGAGACATTGTTGAGTGACGGAACTTCACTCTGTCATATTACTGGATGGAGAAAATTAAAGTGAAAACAGATTAATCAACCGAAGGGGTTTTACACTCAGACAGCGTGAAGTTACAATAAAAATTATATAGCCACCACAACGACGCAGTGATAGACTGTTTGACTGTATCCACGATGGTTGTGGGTTCGATCCTTACTCAAAGAAAAATCTTAAAAATGGATATTCTTTACTGTTGTTAATTCTGCTGGAGAACAATGTGGCTAAGCCTCGTAGTGTGAGGAGCGAGTAGTAGATAGAGTGAGTGTTAACACTATTCTATCTGTTCATTCCCTGTTATATAAAGAATACAGTGTGTAAACGAATGAATTACTTTTATTCCCTCGTTCGGGCAATAACTCAACCCACGGTGTTGTTTTCGCCCCTTAACACGCAAAGGCAGAAATCGGCATAAAGTGGGGAACGGAAGTGTCTTAATAGGGGCGGAATGTCTTAACACTAAGTCCTTGGGTTCTCTCTGCCTACCCTGCTATGTGCTAAGATACGGTGTGGAGCTAAAAAAAAAGAAAGACAAGTAAGCGTCATAGTTCACCATAACAAGTCATTAGTTACGTAACATGTCAGTAGATAGACAATCCTTTATTTGGACATACATACATACACACATCTATATAGATAAAGCTAGAAAACGTAGACGTGACTTAAAGCAGATATGAGTTTGTATGGCCATGATTTTAGTTGAAATATTTGTTTATTTATTATAATGGACGATTAATATTTATATTAACCTACAATATGCGGGATATATACAAAGAGGCTTATTGAAGATTAAGAAAACGAACACATTTCCATTTAAAATTTTCCCTAAATTGGCATTGAACCAACAACCATTGGATTTAAAGTTAGATGTTTAGCAATAAGTAAAACTAATTATTTTTAGCATTATTCTGTATCCCGTATATAGCACTGTAGGACTAAGGCACTCTCCTGCCACTTCCGTTCCCGGCTTAAAGTCCAACTTATCGAAACATTGAATGTTAAAGAGCGAAACACAAGACTGCCCGTTTTACCGCGAATAAATGAAAATAAATAATAATAATAATATAATCTTTTTTCCGAATGGCAATCGAACGCAGAACCAACGCGCTTCTATACCACTGCTTCTCTAAACTCTCTAAATATTATTTGTCCTTTAAACGATATAAACATCGTGGTTACCATTACTTTGAGCGCGTTGTTTATTTTTGCTTTCTCCAAAACCCGTTCCGCTTCATCTAATTGTTAAATTCATTTCTAGACAAAAACATGCGTACGTAACTTAACACTGTCGTGGCTCATTGTTTATTCTATTTTCTACGCTGAACGCTCTAACCTCAGGAACTTTTAGTTACAATTTTGTTTTTATTTTTGCGATAAATGGATAAAAAAATCATCTATCGAGGAAGACTATTTTATTATTTCCATTAGACATTAGGGTGGAGCTGCAGCTAAAACCTGGTTAGGTAATAAAAATTTTTACTGAGCTTTTGGTTGCCGGTTGATGCAATTTTGGAACGCAAATTATAGACGCGATGGTTATAGGTTCAATTTCTACTCGGGAGCTGAATTATTTTAGTTTTCTCTTAACTTTGCTAAGTTCACACAATGTCTCGAAAATTAGGCTGGGTGCGGGGAACGAAGTGTCTTAACATTAAATTATTTCTTTTAATATATCCAATACCAATACCATCAATATACAGACATACACGTCAAACCGATGACCTCCTTTTCTTGACGTCGGTTAATAAACAATACGTACAATGTACATTGTACATATGTATGTAATTAAGCAATATTTGGTAATTACTTAACAGAGACTGGCGCCAGCATTACTAAATTACACTCCATTTTGTATCTTTATATGCATTGAGATCGAGATTTCTCTCGTAAATATTAATTTTTGATAACAATCGTTTAATTGTGATTGCGTACTAATTGGTATTGCTTGTTGTCATCAATTTAGTAGGTTCGATTCTTGCGTAGTGTTATATGTTTTAATAAATAATACTCTCTCACTAATGTGCGGAATAAAACATGCAGGTGACAAAAAAATGTAAAATCATAGTATTAAGACGAGGCAGAGATCTTTAGAAGATTGAACCCAGAGATGCTCTTCCACTCATCCACATTTTTTTATAACTAAACGCAGCTTAGCCTGCCTAAACTTATAGATAGATATACTATACGTAAATTATACGTACAGAATCACCTACCACATATATGGTATTCCAATGCACATAAATGTAAACTACATTACTGTAAAGTTTAATCTATAACTGTTCAGTAGTTTTTCAAATGTTAGATTTGACATACTTTTTTAGTGTCACGCTGTATCCCGGATATAACTATGTAGATAGAGAGAACCCAGGAATCTAGTGTTAAGACACTCCTCAAACTTTCGTTTAGATACTTCCCTTCTCCAAGTTCCGCTGAATTCTAAAGGCATGGCGTGTTGAATGGCGAAACAAAAAAAATAAAGTAATAGAATTAAACCCAAGAACTAGAAATAGTATTTATCTAATATATTGACCAAATTAGGTTAATACTGAAGTATTAGTGATAAGAGCAGAGCTCCACTACAGATCATTTACTTTACAGTAGATTACGTAATGATAACGACTGATAACACTCGCATTTTATCACTTATTTAAAATTAAATATTCAACTATAGCTATATCTATAATAATTTTAAGTTATTATCCGACTGCGTCAGAAGGAGGGTAATGTTTTTAGAGAAAACGACTATACAGTTTTTGACATATGTGGAGTAGTTTTTGTCACATAAATTCATCTGACTGCAAACCAAACCAAACCAAAACGTAGGGGTTTTGGTTCCATTTCTACTCGGCGGAATGATTAACTTTAATTTTTTCATTCCCCGATCTGTTAGGTTACGCTGAATTACACCACTTAACTCGTAATGTCTTGAATGGGCGATGCTTGGTGAACGGAATGTCTTAACTCTAGTTCCCTCTAGTTCTCTTGCCCACACGGTTATGCGGGGGTAAAAAGGGGGGAAGCTGTAAAAAAGATATGGTACAGATTACTTAAATATGTTTTGCCGAAAATTTTTTTATTATTGTGACAACTTTTAACTCTTTCTATTATAAGACTAACAAAAACACAAACAAACAGCCAATTACAATTATAATATTACATAGGCACGAACAACTTTAGTTATGTACTTAAGTCACGTAACCCTACCAGCAAGTGTCGAGATAAAAAACTGGTTCCGCTGAGTTACAGTCAAAGGTTATCACCACGCGGCCTCAGTACTTCATTTTAATGAAGAACGTTTATTAGCTTTTTTATTTCTTCACTAGTTGTAGTCCATAACTTCGTTAGGGGGGACTATTCATTTTCTACTCCGTTCCGTTCCGCCGAATTATGAAGGCATTGTGTGTTGAGTGGCGGAGCTCAACGCGGCGCTTTGTCTCATTAGCGGAACGAGAAAATGAAAATATATTATTATTTCTTCGTTCGCTAAAATATCTCATTCAAACACGGAAAATTTTCTTTTATCCGTTCTCGTTGTAATTTTGACAAATCTTCTCTTAGAGCTCCCCTACCCTCTATTATCTACATAATTAAATGCAAGTAATTAATAAAACGTAACCTAACTACTAAAGTGGTGTAGACGACACATGTAAAAAGGAGGAAGGATTTTATAGTTTACAGTTACAAATAAAAAGACACTATATGTGATTGTAATCAACTTGTACCTAAATTCTGCTCAAAAAAACGGATTAACGTAAAGCAAAAGCGTGGCGTTTAGTTCCGCGACTCAACACGCAATGCCTCTAGAAATCGGCGCAAAGTGAACAGTGCAAGTGTTTTAATAAAACGACATGTCTTAACACGTCTTGATTACGCAACACAATTTACCTTACTAACCTATTTAAATACAAACTGTGTTATACAGACTTCACTACTAGTAATTTTTCAACAATTTATACATCGAATAACATAATTGGGACATATTCAAGGAAACGATGGCTGTTCTAGAAGCATAGGTCAAATGTCAGTGGGCGGGGCTGGAATCCGCGACCCTATTGTATGCAAAGTGACCACTGAGTCACTGGTCATAAATATTCATGTTTATATATGGCGATATCTGTTATTTCGTTGAAGTAAGGTTATTGGGATAGATTGTTACTTTGTGCAAGAATCTATCTAGTTTAGATTATATTAGATTAGTCTAAATATAGAGGGTAAAAGATATAGTCAACATAAGACAATTTAAATTTAATACAGGGTTATTGCTATTCGAACATTGTATAAACCAGTATATAGAGAAGGGCAACTTTTGAGTTTAATGCTGGGTCTTAGCAGACCTGCCTTCTAAGCCGGTGGGCAGCTAGACCAAGCGTTGGCGTGGTCGCTCCAGTGGTTAGGGAACGTTAGCTCTATTAGATTAGTCTAATTTGTTGTCAGTCGCGTCTGCACGTTGAGGTTGGTCTGCTTAGAATAGGGGGCCCATTCAGGGCCGTTAGCCTAGGTTCGAATCCCGCCTTCAACATCCTCTCAAACAGCTTCATAGTGTTCCCTAGCCCGCTTCCGCAGCAGCAGGTTTTGCTGTAAAGGCCAATAAAAAATGAGCTTATATGTATAATGCTATTAACTATTCATCGCCCACTTCTTTGTCTGCCCGGATTTCAAGTCGTAAATTAAAAAATCTTGTTCCTTCCCGATTCCATAGGAATCCTATGCTAAGATTGTAATCAGTGACAGAAGATTTTTTATATAGTTATAAGCAATTTCTCAGACAGACATTCAAATATATCATTCCCATAGTCCAACCACCTCACGATATCGTGTCGTATCGTATGATGTAAAAGATATTGTTATGACAAACATGTTTTGTTCGAGACTCGGCGACGCTGATAACAACAGAGTTACTATCAATATATTATGTTTAGCATTTGTATAAAGGAAACAGACGTCTAGATAACGTAGGGTACCTAGATAGTACACGAGTATTAAAATTTGGTGAAATTCCAGAATGAAGTGTCTTAACACAACGTCCTTCACCTCGCCTGCTATAAGCACTAGAAAATTTCAATATTCTAGCTATTTACATTTACCAAGTCTCTTCTCACTAAATTCTCTCTGCCTATAAAAAAAATATTGATACAAATATAAAGAAAAAATCAACTCTTTATGTCTGTTTGTTGAACACAAAAGCTATTATTAGTTTATCGGGCGCAGCAAGTGGAGCAATAAAGATACAATTACATTTTATTATACGGTTGTTCAAATGTAACATTAGTCGGGGAACAATGGCTTGTGGAATTAATTACGCTTAGTTTTTTTTATTTCTAGCTCTCTACATATATATTTCTTAACATTGTAGTGGCGAGTTTGAATCCTGATTGGGGTAATATATTCCTGCATAGCATAGTATACAGAGGGAAGTTAGTGTCAACAAGTATGTTAATATTATGTTGGTACTGTGTACCTAAAGAACAGAGTAGTGTATGTTGAATAGCGCAACTTAACGCCGCTCTACGTTTACCAGAGCGCGGTATTGAAGATAATTACGGAATCATGTAGGATGGATCGAACATACCAACAGACATAACTTATACCACTGAGCCACCATAACATCTATGAAATATTTTTTTGTAGATTACACACTTCGTCTCCCACTTTTCGCTAAATATTTGAGTTTGTGTTGAGTCTTCAGATACGCAACTCGACGCCGCTGGTCACCAGAGCAGGAACACGGCGGTTTCATACAATATCTAATATTTCCTTTTTTTTAATACATTATAAACATAAACATGTTTATGTGATACCGTATATTTAAACAGCCTTGAGATAGCGCTATCAGTGATTCAAATTAAATTGTACCTAGCGTTGCTACAAGTCTTTATAAATTTTAATTATAATTAAAAGTTGATTGAAGTTTATATTAGTTATAGTTAAGTAATGTATGTGTGTATGAACTGTGGATTTAAATCGTGGGAAGGGAAAAATGTAAATGTATAGATGGTGCTCTAACTTGGTACCACCAGGTGGTGTGTGGAGTTTGGTCAAATAACATCAAAATCAATTTTTATTAGATTTTAATTAAAACACTTTTGAAACGTCAAGTCACAGAAGAATATAAGTAATCAGTCTACTAGATTACTATAATCATACAAATAATGTACCTACAACAATCATTAGGTTCCCGGGGGAACATAAACAGTATTTAATTGTAGAGATTAACTTCTTTTTAAATGTTATGCCATATCCCGCATATAGCAGGATAGACAGAAATCTAGTTAAGATAAGGGATTCCCCACTCACCGCACAATTTTCAAGACATTGAGCGTTGATTGAGCTGACTTCGCATCTCCACAGTACTCGTTTTCCTTTTATTCTTTTTCGCCATAATACCCACATTTCGCTTCCGTATAAAAGCATCGGTACCAACACTTCAATGTGTACGTTTTGTTACGTTTCGCCGTCTCTTCAATACAACTAGGGCCCCATGAATCCTGTTACCAACCACCTCGTATCTTCCATCTCTTCTGAACATACTTCCCAAATAAACCACTTCAATCACTTGTTCTAATATTTACATTGATCTTGCATTCCGTCCTTTCTTCACTTCTTTGAAAATCTAGAATTTATTGGTGTATTTATTATTTTCGCATCCTTCTTTCAGAGAAGTACCTACTAAAAGTTAGTTGAACAGTGTCTGACTGCACAAGTGAAGGTTAACTGGTTTTATTACTACTTATTTAAGATAAAGCGTGGCGTTAAGTTCCGCCAGTCAACATAAAATATCTCTTATGTCCACCACATTAGAGTATGATGCTCATTCGGGGAAATAATATCATTTTAATTATATTTATTGTATTTCAATATAGTAAGAGAAGAGGAATAAATATCCTACTACGCGGGATAAAGCGTGAAACCGAAAAAGAATAACGTAATCGAACCCACAAACCAATATTAATTTAGAAAATTTTAGCAATTCACATACTACTTACACAAGCGCAAGCTCAATAAACTTTTATAATCGTGTATTATTGTAATTATAATATTATCTTATAAATATATGTCTATCTTTATAGCATGCTTATTTAAAAATTAACATATTACTTATGATATAGATAGTAGCGTATAGCTAGTGTACTGACCCCGGCTTCCCTCGCTTAGACTGAACTATTACAGAAGTTACGTTATTTCCCGTTCTGGTGGGTTAACCCTTCATCCCCGCCAGGCAAGACGCTGAGTTGAGATCCGTAATTCAACACGCAATATCCCAAATACATAGGTGCTGAAAAAAGAAGACACAGTATAGTCTCATACTAAATTCGTTCTGCCTATTTTACTATTACAACATATAAAAAGCATTTAGCATCATGAATAACACTAAAATAAAATGAATTATATAATAAAAAAAAACCTTTTAAAAGCAAGAAAAAAATATAAACAAGTTGTTTTTCTTGAATATGTTTAAACAGATATAAATAAAAGTTACGCAACACATTGTTTAACGACGAGTGTGCTTCGAGCAAACTTTAATATTCACTTCTACAAGTGTTCATGTCAAATTAAAATATTATACGAATATATGCGTAATACAGCGTGATAGTCTAAGATCCCGCTGCAAAATCACTACTTAATCACGTAGTCAATCAAATTCACATTTTTACATACGTTTATGAAAAGGAATATATTGACCACAAGGACTACATAGATGTAGTTACATTATACTGTAATCGCTTTATTTATTTTTTCATATGATGAAGTTAACATTCACATATGTTCACCGGCTATCTTGTTACCAAGTCAAGTGGGAACTGTTGACCACTCCTTGTGAGTCACTATTTTTTCTATTTTCATTTTAAATTTACAAAAGGACCTAAACTACAGTATAAAAAAATATCTAATTCTATTTTCCTACTCTAGCAAGTCAACTTGCGACGTTGAATTCCGCCTTTTAAATGCGCAGTGTCTCAAACATTTGAATGAAATGAAAAAGAATGAAAGGGCGGGAACGAAGTGTCTTGACACTAGTTTCCCGCGGCTTACCCTGTTCTACAAAAGAAATAAAATATAAATTAATATTAAAATGTTATTCGTCAAGCATAAGATTGAACCGTAGCACTAAAATAAACAAAACAGAAACTAAATAAACAGAATAATTAAAGCACTTTTTCATTAATAAAACGGTTTTTTCTTATCTATTTAAATTAAGAGCTCTTTTAACATAGCATATCATTATGTATGTTAAGATATACATATACAAAAGCAACCAAATGAACTGCGCGTGCGCCGATTCACGCACACTTATAAAACTTTGGGCTTATTTGTGTCAAGGTCGTGTGTGAATGAACCCGTTTGTACGTGTGAGTGGACGTTTTAATATAGAATATAGTGTAAAAGTACTTTTATAATGTATGTTATATAATTTATGTATGTATTTGTTTAAAGAGGTTGATGACAGTGGATGGGTAGTGGTATGCAGAGACCGTAGTGTTTGGCGCTCTTTCTCTCTGACTCCCTGTTAGTGATAAAACCAGAAACCAAGCTAATGATCGAAAAGTGGAGAACAGAGTATTAACCTAATTTGTCTCTGCCTATTATCCCGATAAAAGTAGGAGACGGTTAAAGATAAAAAAAGAAAAGTGAATAATATATTCATTATACAGGGTGGAATTGTCAGCGCTTCTTTAAATGAAACCACAGTTTTAACTACTCTATAAAAGCCTAATATAATTCGGGAAAAAAATAATTCTCAAAAATGAAAAAGTTTTTTTTTCAAACAAAATAAATAATAAAATTATCGTTTTAAAATAAAACGCCATTTGTAAAGTATAACATAGGCACGCACACACTTACCTGTCAAAGCGGCAACGTCGCATACGTATGTGTGCGTGACACGAAATACAGGTATGGATAAAAATCGTGAAATGAAAAAAAATCCTACGTCCAAACCATTGAGGTGCCTTGATTATTTTTTTTAATTCTGGGTTAGAAATATTTTACACTATATGCAGTTTCAGTTAAAGAAGCGCTGCCTCTTCCACCCTGTATATTTTGTTTTTCTGAATGTGTATATCATTAAAACTTATTAAAATATAAATTATGTATATGAAATTAATTAGATTTACATATTAATGGCTTGTTGTTTTGAAAGGCAAAAGTTATTTTTGACTTCATATAGCGATTGTATTTACTATTGTGTTACATAAACAAAGAAAATATGTTATAATCGCTTCGTTCTGCATTTATGATCGATGAAAATTACTTTTTAACCAACTTTCAAGAAAGGAGATTTACCGTTTGACATGTATGTATGTGATTTTGTTGAGATTTTAATATTTTTGCATGTTTCTATGTTCGTTAGAAGTTATAAGTCATATAAAGATAACCATTGGTTGAAAACAAGCATATTACAACTTCGGTTTAAAATGTAAATCAACATCGGTTGTGATATGGCTGTCCACATATTTATTTCTTTAAGCTTTGTTGACCTATTTTTTTTACTTTTTTCACATTTTTACTGCAGGTATTAATTGTTGAGCAAATTCTTGTCATGAGAAGCTGGATATTTCCATCTAAAGCTGAATTATTATTGAAATGGACACGAAAACTAAAAATTACAAACAAATTGGTAAACACGTGTTTTTCAATACCTATGACTAATAAATGCGGTAGTATAATACAATCATTTAATTCGTATATATCTACATATAATACACATATACATTTTACGTATTATGTTTTTTGGCATTGTATAAAATAATTTTAATTGTCTTTTTAAATTTTGTTCGTTCTTAGGTCTTTGTTCTATTGTGTGGCGGAGCTTAACGACGCAATTTAGATTGTAACTATTTTCTCAATAAAAATAATTTATTTCGCAAAGTGGGAATCGAATCCACCAACGTTGCGTTTACAGACCTACGCTTTGCATTGCACAGACGTAGGTCTATTGTATCGGCTCAAACTTGAGTGAGATTAGAGAAAATGAGTGGATTAGGGAGAATAGGGGGGCAATTATAGAAATTCCTACAGGAATGGAAAAAATAAGACCTTCCATTATAGATCTTGAAACCCACACAAAAAACTAGCGATTTTTTTATTTTAAAATGCAAAATAAGTAAAAATAATATCTTGCGCATGTGAAACAAACGAGATAACTAATAGGTGTATTATAATATATTTATACTAATAACCATATTATGCTTTGAATAACAATCAATATAAATTAAAAATTTAAAATAAACCCAAATGTTTTGTCGGAAACAATGAAAATCGTGGGAGAATATTTATCTAAAAATCAAACAAATTGAAGAATAGTACCACAGACAGGCATATATTTGTCTTCATTTATCTAAATACATTTAGCCGTACAAAAATCGACATCATAATGTTGTTTTTCATAACTTACTTAGATAACATCTTCACGTACACTCCACGCAATATCAACATTTGTTCACGATATGTTTCGTTTGGGAAATTGACTGATAAAGTGATAGCGAGGATATGAATAAGAGTGCTTGTGCACTTGCTTCATTTTGACTAGTGTCAAGTATGACTAATTAGTATAGATTGAAATAAATAGGACATAAGTGGTTGCCTTGTGGCACACCTAACAAAACAATGTGTTTAATTGTTCATACTGGAATCAACATTTAGTTTTTTATGTTAATTGTAATTAATGTCGTTTTAAAGACTAAATAAGTTTTTAATTAGAGCGTTTTTATTTTAGGTAACAACTATTTCAGCATAGATTATATTCAATGTCAAATAGTGTTTGCTGTTCTAGCTCTTGTAGTATAGCTCTTTAGAATCAACACAAAAGTTGATACTCTCCGCAATGAGAAAGGCTATACAAGTATATTGAGATACTCTGCTCTCCACTTTCTCTGCCTAGAGACTTATTACAAGCCGATAACAATACAATGTTAATTCTCAATTACAATATTGTTTTTCTTAAAATGTACAAATTCAAGATTCATCTTACAAATAAACTATAAATAGAACAAAAAATAACAAGCAGAGACGTTGACAGCTCAAAGCGAGCAACACAAAAGTAAACATATGGATATATTAAATACAGAAAAACAAGTATTCAATTTGAATTTAAAATGAACGTTAACGAGTCGCAGAATTTTAAATATGGCGTGTTATATCAAAACAACTATAGAGGCAATTATAGAGTTTACGAGACGGAATTTGAAAATGTCATCCATTGCTTCCTCGTTGTAACTACCTCTCTACATAATAAACTAAAGCGGCAATGTATATCAAAATGAAAACAGAAACATATGAGCAAAGTATAGACGTATGAGTGAAGGTAGTTTATATATTAATTGGAACATTGTGAAGCTAACAGTAGATTGATTAATTGAAAGGATTATTTTTAAACTTGTGCCTTTAATTGAGTTAACTTTTAGTAGAGTGTTATTCACAATATATTAGCGTTTGTTTCAATAATCTTTATTTAAACAAACTGTTATTGGATAGATATTCTTTTTTAATTGTAGATGTTTATAGGAAAGAATGACCACTACTAGTCACTCAATTCAAAATTATTGAGAAGACTAGTGAAATTAAAAAGTAGGTATATCTAGTTAGCAACACGACACGACGGTCCTAATAACAACATCACCGACGTACTCGTACGGTCGTACCAACAAACGGATATGATGAAACTTTCCTCGTCGACTACAACATAGATGGCAATAAAATTAGATGAACAGCGTAATTGAGTGTAATTTAATCATTTACAGTATTTGTGTCCATGTACGAGTATAAGGAATATCTGTTTATGTTTATTACCTATGTCCTGTCGGAGGCCAGCCGTGGCGCAGGGGCAAGCGTGCGTTTGTTAACGCGACAGGTTTGTGGTTTGATTCCCATTCGAGGAAATGATATTTTCTCGCCTGGTAACGAGGCAAACGAGGCGTTTAGCTCTGCGAGTCAGCACGCAATGCCTCCAGAATTCGGCAGAAAGTGAGGGACGAAAGTGTCGTAATGGAAACGGAAACGTTCCCATATTTTTTATACAAAATGCAGCGTTTTTTTTTTTCGGCATCCAACACGTAATGGCTTGGCGTTTTTAATAATAGGGCGTGCTTAAAATGTCTTGAAGTAAACCTCAGTTCTTCACTTTTTGGTGGTAAGTTCACCAAATTGATTGATATTATTTTTTGGGTGATGGAATTCATAAATAAAGCTTCATCGCTAGTATGGAGCCAGAGAGTCGCAAACGGAGATGCAACACTTTAGTCTCTTCATAGCTCTTTTCGTCCACTATCATGTGTTCCATAGGAATCTACATGCCCTCTAGAGGATCCCCATATTTTTAAGTGACCTTCCTTCAGTATCATTGATTCTTTGTTCTCGAAGTTCTCTTCCTCTCTTATAATATCTTGAATCTACTTACTATATTATTACAAAATTTAAAAACAAAGTTATATAATTATATACTACATAATATATTTTTTTATACCAATTAAAACGTTCATAACAAGCAATCTATAAGAAATATAAAGCTATTATTAGGTATTTTACGCTCTTCACCTTGAGAGGTGTGTGTTTAATCTCATACATTGAGATACAGATTGGTATTAATGTGATCGGTGCACGCTGTACTAACGTTTTAATATTACATTTCTTAAATGTTTCAAGAAACTTTAAATGGAATTCTAGGTAAGGTTTTCCGCAGATTATTTTTCCATGTTTCTTTTTTTTATATTATCACTTGAGGCCGTCATGGCTAGATGGAATCACGACGGTTGTAGGTTTAAGTCTAATTCTGAAAAATATATTCTTTTTATTTGTTCGCTCCGGTAAACAAAGCGTAAAGTTGAGATCTGTTACTCAACACTTAATGTCTCAAAAATTGGGCAATCCGTAGAGAAAGGAGTGATTTATCAACATACTGCTGCACTCTGGCAATCATACTATGTGGGGGATACAGCGTGAAGCTAAGAAATTCTTCATATATTCCCTTTGAATGATCTTCCTGATAACTGTGTTTTCAAAATGTTACCACGATCTTCTATTCCATTTTTAACATTTTTAACCAACATTCACTGAGATCAGCGTGACACATATGAATGTGATATTGTTGAAATTTTATAATATTTGAGTATTATATTTAAGTTTTCAAGCACACGTACTAAGTATCGTAAATATTTTAATGTTTGTTTGTATTTCTCCACAAATTTCTCATAAGCTTAAAATCATATGAAAATGATTCTACTTAGAGATCAGTCCACATTCTATCAAAACCTTTGGGATGTGGCTACATGACCAATACAAAAACAACAATACAATACAATTACATTTTATTTATAACATTATAAAAAAAACAGCTAAAACTTTTCGACTACCAAATAAGAGTGTAGTTCTCAAAACACGTCTATAGACGGCGAATCTAAAAATACTTTATTACCATCCACACTAACACACACACTACTACAAACTTGCCACGTGTATCACACACACGCACACACTACACACTGTATACACAGCTCACACTCGTGTGTGTGAGGACTCCACATGCATATAATTATATTGGTGTATGTGTATGTATGTATGTGTGTAGAATCCTCAATTGAAGGAGTTTAATTGTCTTGTTTACAACTCACGAGCGACCGGCGCTGGATTTAAATCTACGACCCACACTGTATTTATGAAAGGATTTTAAATAATTTTGAAGTTAGATTGCTCTTTTTTTCGTCTTTTAACGGATTTTTCATGTAAAAAGCTCAATGGAGAGTGTTGAAAGTGTTTTTATATCACTTTGGCTCTACGTTCCTCAGTTTTCTGTGGATTTTAGTCGTATTTTTATATAATACTCGCAATGGATGCTCAGTAAATGTAGAAAGTAGTGACTTTTTTAAAAGATTTTATGATTTAATTTAGATTGTTGTTATAGTTTTGTGAGTTCATTTCACTAAAATGTATTTAATATATTTTTTTTTAATTCACTCTGTTTCCTACATATAGAAATATAGACAGAACAAACCTCGTGTTAAGACACTTCTTTCCGCTCAAACTTAGAAAAAATGTGTGTTGAGAAGCGGCGCTCAACGCCCCAGTTTGTCTTGTTACCAGAGCGAGGATTTTATAGTCGTTGTCAAGCTGCACCAGGATGCCCTTATTTAATGATGTATGTTAATTATTTGTCTTGGCGCACGACAGGCAGTAGGTTCAATTCCCACTCAATGAAGTGCAATATTTGATATTTTCGACATTCAGTTCCACCACTGAACACGCAATGCCTTAACATTTTTGTGGGATAGGAGAACGGAAGTGTCTCAATGGGAACGGAATATTAACACAGAGTCTTAATACTTGGTTTTTTGATTCTTTCTGCGTACCCCGTTATGTACCAGATAGAGCGTGAAGCTTTAAGAAAGATTTTAACTTATATTATTAATTTATTTATATAATTGTACATAATTACAAAAAAAAAAACAAAAAATGTATGAAGAGTGTTCCCTCCCAGACAGTACGTGCTACGTGCTGAACTGCTGAGTGCTGAGTGACTCGTGTCACGTACACACCTCGCTTATTTTATATATGGGATACATATATCTTTATATATGTTTACGTTTTCGTCACTCGGAGAGGAACCTGGATCTAGTAGCCAAGGTTACGCTTTTTTTGAAGGGCCTTAAAGTTAAATTCTCCGTTAACTTCCTAAAATACAGAATACTTTTTACATATATAAAAACCTAGTTTTTTTTTAATTATAAAAATAGTGTTTATAACACACTGGTGATTAAGGTCACGAAAATCATTTACCTGTCCGTTAAACTCGCATTAGATATGAAAATAATAATCGAGATCGGTATTAAGGTTTGTCTAGAAGCAACATAATCTATATAGCATAATATAGCAAATATATAACGTAATCTATATAGCAAAAAATACACTTTTTTAAATGAACCGGTAGTTTTCGAGATTAAGGCGTTCAATCAAACAAACTCTTTACCTTTTACCTTTATATATTTATTTCAGTATGACATATACGAATATATCTTATGGAGTAATATTACAGTCTAGCAGTGATATGGTGGTAGTGGTGGTAATGATGATGATGAATGTCTTTGCTTATTTAACTCACGTAATGTGCTTCTTTTTTAATTAATGTCTGTATAAACAGAATTCTTAGAATGATAATATTAAATGTTTTTTTTTTATTAAATTAATTTCTTATTTTACACTCATTTATTTATATAAATCCAATCTATTTATTAGTTACTAGCTTTCCCTCGCGGATTTGCCTTCGTGGTCAAGAGGATGGTATAACACAATCCAAACGCCCAGTTACTTAAGCTTTAATATATTACAAATTAAATAAAACATGTTTTTTTTAGCTTCACACTTTGTCCCTAGCAGGGTAGCTAGAGAGGCCCGTGCCTCAAAGCCCCAAGTTCGCCTTGTTCACTATCATCAACCTGTTCATACATGCCGTCCAGTCCTCTCCAATATTATCATATTTGTATTCGCGAAGGTCTTTCCCCTCCCTCTCTTACCACCAACTTTTGCTCATTCTCATATTTTTTTAGCTTTACGCTGTATCCCGCATATAGCAGGATAGGCAGAGTTAACCTAGGAACTTAGTGCAAAGACATCCCGTTCCGTGCTTTCCGCCGAATTCAAAAGGCATTGAATATTAAGTGGCGTAACTCAACGCCGCAATATATAATCTCTAATATATATCTCATCATTTTGTTAGAATGATCAAACATTATTTCCTTACCAAATAAGGTTGTGGGTTCATTTCCCTAGATAACTATACACAAAGGACACTAAAGGTTTACCATAATCTAGGCAGAGGTACAAGCAAAGTTAAATTACCTCACAGTGCAATCACCTGCTATCTTATCAGTTGATAAGCGTGCATCTAAAAATACACTTATTTCTATACTAAATTAGCCCTTCTCTAATAGGGATAAGGATGATAATTGCTTGAAATTATTTGTTTAATTAATTCTATAAGCATCTCATACAGATAAAGCTTACGTGATGTTTTTTGGAAAGGGTGTGGCTTCGGAGAGATCTTCTCTTTGTATTCTTTGTTATGATCTGTAATGTTGTTGTTGAGGCCAGTGGTGACGCACAAGCGTGCACCTGTAAACGTGACAGGTTGTGGGTACGATTTCCCCTCGGGAAAATGAAATATTTAATATTTTTATTTCCTCGCTTTGGTAACGAAGCAAAGCGCGACATTGAGTTCCGCCACTCCGAACGCAAAGCGTCCAGAAATTAGCTGTAAGTGGGGAACGAGAATGTCTTAAAGGGAACGGAGTGTTTTAACACTAGGTTTCTAGGTTTCCTCTGCCTATGATACTGTGTGCTGGATACAGCGAAAGCTAAAAAAATTGAACCCACAAATGTCGAGTATACCTACAGTGAGAATCACTTCTTATGTCGTTATATCGTTTTAGTACAGAAAAATATATAAATAATATTTGCTGAGATTATATCGAACAAATAACACTTAAAGAACACTTAACTTTATCTCACCACTTAAGACTATTTATAATCTAATAAGAAACTTCTCTACGAAACTGATATGAGGCCACTTGTAGCAGCAATGTAGCATTTGGTTTTAATTGCGACGGTTGTGTGTTCAATTCGGACTTAGGAAATACTGAATGATCCATTGGTATTTACGCGCCTTGGTAATGAAATAAAGCGCGGCGTTGAACTCCGCCACTCAACACGCAGTGAATCCATTATTCAGTGAAAGGTGGGAACAGAGTATTATAACAAACATCTGGGACTCTAATAATAATATTAGAGTCCCAGATGTTCCGTACACAGCGTGAAGAATAAAAATGAATCCTAGACTAACCTAACCAATCGAAGAAATGCCTTATTTTAGTTACAAGGTAGACAGAAGGATTCTTTGCATTTTGAGTGGCAGAACTTACGCCGCGCTTGCTAATTGATGAAATACTACATACATACTAAAATTAATAGAATTTTAAGTCACTACTTTGCATTATATACATTTACCCTAATAAATTATCTAAAAATACATAAATTACAATCTAAAGTACTTGTTTACACAACACGTAATATCGCGCGATTGTTTGACGCTCGTTTGGATAGATGGCGTTACTTTGTAACTAATTTACACTAAAAAGTATGAGAAATTAAGGAAAATACAGTATAAAGACCTTGTTGGCGTACAGCGTCTGAGTGTAGATGATGCGATTGTGGATTCGATTCCTATTTAGAGAATAAACTATTTTCATTTCATCGCTCCACCTACCTAGAAAAACGCGTCGTTGGGTTCCGCAACTTAACAAGCAATATCTTGAAAATTTGGCAGAAAGCGAAGAGTATAGTGTCCTAAGTTCCCTCTGGTTACCCTAGTATATGTATACGGAGTATGGCGTGAACCTAAATAAAATTATAGACCGATGGTAAGCACATTTCACTGTAAACCTTTCTTTCTGTATGCTCATTCGACGATTCAAAACTCCTTATAAAAGTCTATTTGAGTAAATAATATTTTAAAGATTCTAAAAGTGGAGAGCAGAGAGTCGCACTATTAGATTATCTCTTCCTGTCTAAATAAACGTAATACCGATGTTCTTTATGTACGCAATAGTTGTTATCAATTCTATTTCCGCTCAGTAATTATCTTAATAAGCTTGCTTGTTGCTATGCAGGTAGGTTGCTGCTTGGAGCCAGCACCAACCCTTACGGTCACGTCTCAGTATGATAATAAAATTAAATAATACAACCAATATTTTAATTACGATTTTTCACAAAACTTTAACTTTTAGCTGCGCGTTTTATCCCTAGCGGGGTAGCCTAGTGCCAACATTCTGCAGTACCTGCATAATGCCTCTTCCGCTTCGTCCACTGTCATCAACCCGCACACGTGTCCATCCTCCAGTATCATCGATACTGTTTTGTCGAAGCTCAATCGAAGCCGCCCTCTGTCTCTTTTTAGGGTTCCGTACCACAAACGGAAAACGGAACTCTTATAGGATTACTTTGTTCTCTGTCAAAACCATTTATCTGGAGATCACGTGGGGGTGTTAAGCACACAGGGTGCCAGTGGGGGTGTTTTAGAAACACAGAAAAAACTTATTAAAAGCGTAGTTTTCAACGCAATCCAAAATACAAGCATTTATACATCGTTTTTGCTGCCATTTGTATGAACAAAATCATTACACTTTCCATTGACCTACAATCCTGAAATTGGTATGAAAGCCTCGGTGAGCGAG
>JAEBDU010013304.1:159052-196211 GCA_016802625.1 Heliconius numata | reverse complement strand
TCTTAATATATGTTTACTACCTTTTCTAGTATGTGTAGACAAGGTAGGTAAATAATGTAAACAAATAATTTTATCTTGTAAAAGTTTGTCTAAACGTGTTACAAAACTCTTAAATGATGATTAATTCTTACTTAGATTATGTCAATATAACATTGCATAGACTTTGTTATAGATGTAATTGGTGCTGAAACACTTCCATGGCTCTGATATTTCCATAATAAATTTTCTTTAAAATTACATAACTATCATAAATTACAATATTTTTATTATTTTCAGTGTGTTATCGTAAAACTAAAGATGAACAAGGACCGTAAAGACATCTTAGTGAGACGCGCCAAGGGCAGACGTGCAGCACTCGGCTTGGAGAAGGGCAAATACACTGAGGAGACCGCCACCGCGATGGAAGCCTCGTAAACATAGATTTAAGATTAATAAAATTATAAAAAATGCTATGTTTATTGTTTTAGTTGTTTTTCTTTAGTATACTTGTTTATCAGAAAGGACCAAAAAGTCAGTTGCTTTAACTTTAAAATAGTGAAACCATTTTGTCGTAGTTTGAAATCGGATTTCAAAAAAATATGATTATCATTACCGTAATACTAGTAAAAATAATACGACGAGAAATATAGATACACTGGGATTGTAGCAGTGATTGCGTACTCTTCTGGCCTGTGAAAGCGGGTTAGTATCATCATGATACTGCTTCAAGGAATTAAGAATGCGGTTATTTGTTTTACAATCCTAACAATATAGCTAATAAATCCTAATAAAAGCTGAAATAAAAATTAATAAAAAAACAAAAACTCCGACTGCATAAAACTAAAAAGAAAACAAGGCCAATAGTTCATTACGTATAACAGTCGGGGCTAATAACTTGATCTAATAAGTCTACAAGGAACCCCGTAACATTTAAGGGGGTCCCGACTGAATCCTAATGAACTATTGGGCTTATTTTTTCTTTTAGTTTTATGCAGTTGGGAGTTTTTTTTATTTTCTCGCTCTGACAACGCGTGTAACATAATTTTCAGCAAAGAAATAGTAAATTCATTACTGGCCGCCGCAACGTAGGCAATGGTCTCACAAACAGATACGGTGCATTCATTTTGACAGCTACACGCTGTATCCCGTATGTAGCAGGGTAGGCAGAGGGAGCCTAGTGTTAAGACTTCACAAATGCTACAAGTCGTCAGTATTTGTCACTTAAATTATAAGATAATTGAAAAGTTCTACTCTATTTCATATATTCTAATGCCACAGCGCAGGTACAATAAAAACACTCATACATTCTTAAATTATTAATATTTATTTCTGAATTGCATATAAATTTGTGGACTTTCTGTTACAATAGTACTCTTAAATGATATTTTTCTTTTACATGGTATAAAAAACACTAACGCTATTGTACCAGAGGACCAAACAACATTCGTCCCAAACAGAAAATGCACACAATAATTTAAACTAATCTTATATTTTAAAGAAATTAAACCTAAAATATATTCTAGATTTAGATATTTATTCAACCTAAGTTTCACACACACACTCATACAACATTGTTAGTCCTGAGAGGATCAACAATACAAAAAAATAATTTGTTATTTAACAAAATGTGCGTAGATGTGAGCCTGACTTTAAATATTTGTATTTAGTTTGTATAAGTAGAATCAACTTTTAACTTATTTTATATATTTTTTCATGCAATAAGAAATATTTAATGAAGTATGTTTAATCTTTAAAAAATAATTTTACAAATATTAAAGTACCTTTAAAAAAACTGTTTTAATGAAATAATAGATAATATTGTTATTGTTAATCAATAATCAGCTTCATGCTGTATCCCGCACACAGCAGGGTAGGCAGATGGAAGGACCTAATGTTAAGACACTCTGTTTCCCACTTTCCGCCGAATTCTAGAGGCATTGTGTGTTTAGTGGCGGAACTCGACGCCGCGCTTTGCCTCGACACCAAAGGGAAGAAATGGAAATATACATTTAAATACATATTTCAACTTTTCGAGTGATCGAACCCACAACCAGTCGGTTTAAACAGTCACACTTTGTACTCCTGCGCCACCACTGGCCTCATGTAAATTTTATAATGTAAAAAACATCAGCTTCCGATGGTGTTTCATATATAGCAGTCCAATTTGAGACGCTGTGTGTTTTGCGAACTCAACGCCGTACTTTGGCTACCCGAGTGGGGAAAATTAAAACATTCATTTTTCAAAGTTAAAATCTAGCTGCTGATACTTTTATAAAACTTGATTCTATTTATCAAAATTACATACAAACAACATTCAAACTGAAATTATAGAAGAATATCAAAAATTTCTTTCCCTTTTATCTATATACAAAGTCCGTAAAAAAAATTATGTGTTTATGAATCAATAACTGATTTAAAGTCACAAGAACTTTATACCAAAATTTATTTAATAAGTTATTGTAATAGATAAAAAAAATTAAAATTTTCGATAAGCCTCTAAAATTACTAAAAATAAGTTTTATTTATGTATAACCACCTAAAACCATGTAATTTACAAATATAGGCAGTTAGTAATCTTGCATACACAAGTGACGTTTCAAGAACGATTGGTCCAAAATACGATTCTCGACACAGCAAAACTGCATTTCAAATATATCTTAATTAAAAAAAACATGTATACAAAATAATAGCCTTAAGTGATAAACTTTTTTTTTATTTAACCATTACAACTCCAAACAATTTAGATGTTTTGTATTAATATACAATTCTTCGCACTAAAATTGCAAAATCTAGAAAAAGATTCCCTTTTTTAAATCTTATAGAAAAACAAATAAAACTTATTTTTTTAAATCTATTGCTTAACGTTCAGAGGTAAAAAACCTCAATATAACTCCTTATTTGGACTATGGAGCGACAGCATTCAGCCATACAAAGGCATTTTGGCAGAATGCAGTATCTCCTTTGCCCAATACTTTATTATATAATAATAATATGATATTTTTTTTGTTTAATTTTATAAATATTTACATTGACTGTTTATAATAATTAATCTGTCAGGAAAAAATAAAAACCTAAAAAATAAAAAAAAACCAAGCTTACCTATACAGTTGAAACATAAAAGTAAATAAAAAAAATTGTGATGTCAAAATTTCTTGTATCTGTATAAACTTCGATGTTTCGATACCTATATCTTAAAAATTAGATTTTTTTTATTTGAAAAATTGACGGGCTCTATTATTTATTTTTTTAATACAATATTGTGCTATTAGACTTGGTTATGTCAAAATTAATATAATATGATATACTGTTCATTGAATAATTAATTTTTAATTTCTCGTTTTATTACAAAACAAAAATATAATAAAATACAACCATTTCGACATAACCAAGGCAATTTAATACATAGATTAAACTAACTTCCAAAAAAAACAATTAGAAAATATAAAAAATATCCACAATGAATATTTATATTTCTTAAAATAATATATATAAAATGTCGCCTCTTGTCCATAAACGGATGTACAGACATTTTTTATATATAAAACTCCACTTAATGTTAATTAATAACAATAAATGACGCCAAACAGAGAGCATTGTTTTAAAGAAAAAACAATTTAAAAGAAAACGATTTTAAAGGCAAAATATATATAAGATAATCGATTATATTATACCAATGTAACGTTATAATATAATTTAGTCAACAAAGTTTGAAAAGTTCATATTTTTTCAACAAAAATACAACTATCTTCTATACAATGATCACAATTGACTGTGGGTCTTCACATACTCGCTTATAAAAACACATTTTGTTAAAAAAAAAATTATAATTATAATTATTTTTTAATTTAAGTATCCGATTGAACCTTATATACCTTTAATTCTGATGACGGCGTAATTAAATATATTAAGTATTGTTGCTAATTCAAAATGGCTGCATCAATAAAATGGCGGAGTACATATTATTTATATGTTCCTCCAATATGGATATCAAATGAAAGGGTTTGGCTTGTAAAATACAATTCACCATGAATAATTCAAGATGGTCGCCATCAAAACAAGGCAGATTAGAATAAAATTTTATTTTTTCTAACGAAAGTGTTAAATATCAACGAAGTTAACATTTTAATTAAGTATTAAAACTAAAACGAGTTAGTGTGGACCCCCATACAAATTAAGACCTAAGTCTAACGTGTAATGAGAAATTTATATATAAGTATTAAATTTTTAGAAAATTATTTCTATTAAGGTGCTGTAAAAATAATTTAGTTAAAAATAAGGTTTTTTTGTAATTATTAGACAACAAACCAAAATTTGTTATAACAACTGTTATAATTAATATCAATTTTTATTTATTTAATTAATAGGTTAAATTTCAAATAAGCTAATACCATACCAGTACACTGGCTTAACTGTTGTGGCAATCATCATATAGTATGCGTATCCCAAAATAAAAAAGGGAATTTAATATTAAGACACTCCATTCTTCACTTTCCACACAATTTCATATATACATTACATGCGGGTGCAACGTCGGCCTTTGTCGTACCAGCGCTCTGATAAATAAATATTATTATCTAAGTTCACAACTGTCTCAGACATCAGCACATTGGGCCTTAGTGTTTCGGGTGATTGCCAGTATCGCTATTTATGGAAAGCAAGGCCAAGTTGGACTCAAAGAAACGGGATCATATACTTCACGCCAAAACACCAGTTGCCCCTGTATAGAGCCCAGGTTCGGTCTCAAATGGAGTACTCTCCTCATCTCTGAGCTGGTGCACCCCAGTATCAATTTGAACTATTTTTTACGTAGAGACATTCGAATCATTGGGAACCTAATGCTCTGTGAAAGACTTGACATTTTCGTAGAGACGTCTCCTCGCTATGCGTTCTCTACCGAATTTATCATGGGGAGAGTTCTGAAGAACTCTTTCACCGAAAATCTCTCATCACACATTAAATCTAGATATAAAAACAATTAATAAAATCAATGTTAGCTATACAAAAGCTCTCTGTCGGCGCGGACACAAGATGGCGGACGTTATTTCTTTATGGGGCGGCGCGTGCGACTCGTCTTGCCCGTAGACGTCGACGGCGTTGGTGCTGGGGATGGTTTATTTTCTGAAAAAACAATTTCAAAATGTATTTTATATAAGACGTTATGGCAGGCATAAAAAAATGTTACAGTACGGTATGAGTGGAAGTCGGTTAGAGTTTCTACTGTAATTATACATTACCTTTAGCAGTTCTCCGTCCTTTTCTAGTTGAGACGGGAGTTTCTACTTTAGTTGGTTTATTGGGTGTTTTTTTCGCAGGCGTTTTGGCTTTGGCCTTCTCCGATAGTGCCGTGGCCGTCTGAAAATGTTTGTTGTTTTAAATTTCGCTTTTTTTGTATTTAATATGTATAATTTGTTGCCTTTTTTTTCTTTTTTAGGATGGTTAATTTATCATCACTGTTTTATTTCAACAAAATTATTTATAAATATCAATAAACTTGACACATTCAATACATTTGTAAAATGGATAGAAACACAAACATATATATTAAGATATAAATATATAACATCTTCACGTTTTTCCCTAATATAAGAATAGACAGAGAATATAACCAGGACACTTCACTCCAATTTTGAGACATAATCCGTTCATTGGTAAAACTCAACGCTGCACTATGTCATACCGGAACGAAAAATTTTTTATTTGTCTAAGCGGGAATCGAACCCACAACTATCTCCACAAGGCACTAATTTTTAACATTAAGAAGACATGTTATTTCCAATTAGTAAATTAAAACATTGTTAGTGTTTCTACCGAATAAAATTATTTTATCGAGCATGCGATAGTTACATGCGTAAATAAATAGAAAAAAAGATCAAATACAAAAATAAAAAAAATGCAAATCACCATTTAAATACAAAAAAAAATTACAAAAAATATTAAAAACACAAAAAGCAAGCGATGACAGATGAAGGTGTATGATATATTAATTATCTGTAAAATTTACTTATGATTTTAATTAAGCTCAGTAATATATTTTTTTGTAAGATTTAAATTTCCTTTTTTTTTAATTTCATGATCATAATGGGAATGATATGCAATGGTCAGTGGAATAATAGAAAAAAATAAATTGTACCTTGACCCAATCAACTTGCAATCCGTAACATTCGTACTATAGCATGCATAATATATAATAAATTACTCTCACATCACTTCACTAAATAACTCTCTTTTTTAAATTCAAATCATTTAATAAAAAAAATCTGTTCAATAATTAACGATCCAAAGAAATATTTTTTGGGAAATAATCAAAAAAACAAATACATCAAACATTCATACAATAACATGCATTTATAAATAAAACAATCATATTCTTTCAAATCCCATACATTCTTTGTTATCAGTCAGTCCATGTCTAATAATTTCGATAATTTATAGGCTTTTTAATTTTAAAAAAATACCCAATTAATATGATGAAATATAATAATAAAAATATACGTTACTAATATATTTATTTAAAAAGAAAATGATTTTTTTTATTTGGTAGGAAATTAATTATCAAAAATATTATTTTATAAGTATTTAGTTCTAAGCTTAACTTCCAACTTTTGCTTTTACTTATGTAAGAAACAAACAATCAAGTCATATTAACTATCCTATTATTTTATTTCACTCTTCGATCAATTATACACTACATAAAGGATTGCATACAAATACGGCTTAAAAATATGGCAGCAGTCAATATAAACATCAATTCAGTATATTATTACACAGACTTGACATAAGATCATTTCAATAAAATCCAACCTTATGACATTGGCTTAAGGCTTAGTATCGTATAGCGCGAATAAGAACACGTGCTCGTATTTTTTTTGCCGTTTTTTAGACTGTAATCCTTCATCTAGGGTATAATTAATCGAAGATTTCTCTACATTATTTCCTAGGCCCTAAATGACACGCTGTCAGTACCATCAGTCAAGTCAGTACGGTCATTTTCGTCAGTCAAGTCAGTCACACCATTCACCCGTCGCCAGACACACGTCGTCCAAACAAAGCTCACGTGTGTAAGTAAGGATGTCAGCAGATACGTACATTTCTATATATCCGTCGTACTATGCCTACCTTGCTAGCGGGCGCCACATTGGCCGTACTACCTTGCCGCTTCGGTTTCACGTTCACCTTTGTGCGGGACGGGGTTCGCACTTTGCGTGATGGCGGCGTGTTTTGTTGTTTTACCTGTTGACGTGTTTTAAATGTTTTTCTTTAGCTTCACAAATGTGATATTTATTTTTAAGTAATTATCAGATTTCCTCTGGTGTGGTTAATTATTGATTTTGGGTTATGTTATATACTATTTTTCACATCTAGTGCCAAGTCACTCTATTCATCACTAATTTCTTCATTTTGAAACATTACGCGACAACAGAACAAAACAGAACCTTTTAAGTGAATCAGAATAATTTAAGTGGAAATCAAACTCACCAGCAACAAGACATTGCTCTATGTTAGCCTCAATTTATTTATATATTTGTAGAGAATTAAAAAATAAATATTGATATATTTTATTAATATATAAAAAATTGACAGAAGCGACACTTGGAGCACACCTCTTGGAAACTGTTAAGAGGCCAAGAGGCTCAGGTTCACATTCAAATTTTCATATATCTTAGAAAAGTATAAATATTTAAGCATATTTATAATAAATACCACAGGCTCGCTAGCGTCCGCATTTCTTGGACTTTTTGAGCTGTTGCGTTTACGCGTCTTCTTGTCCAGCTGCGACTCGTCCGTGTACAGAGAAAGGTCCACTGCGGATAAAATTTAAAATATAATTACTTATGACGAGTCACAAGTACAATTCACCTTAACATCGAGAAGACGCAGATTATACAGTGCGCCTTCGACATGTATATTACATAATAAACAGTATATATTTTATCTGTATATATTTGAATATACGAGTTATTCGTCTTAGGAGTTATTCGTCATAGGAGTTAGTCGTCATCGTACATTGTAGTACAGTATAGAAGGCTAGACTCCCCATTTCATTAAAGAGATCGATTATGTGTATGTGCGTGCGTAAGATGCCTATGTGTGTATGCATATATATTTTTTATTTTACGCTGTATTCCTCATATAACTAGGTAGACAGATGCAATTTAGTGTTAAAACACTCCATTCCCCATGCACAATCCAATTTTCCAGATATTGACGTGTTGAGTGACAGAACTTAACGCCACGTTTTGTCTTGTTACCGCAGTGAGGAAATGAAAATAGCTCATTCTCCCGAATCGGAATCAACAACCGTCCACAAACGTATCTGTTTGTCTGTGTGTATGTAGCTATATGACTAACGTCCATCGGGGTGCTCCTCGGTGAGCTGCAGGCAGTTGGCGCCGCTCTGCTCCGCACGCAGTGCCCGCTGCAGTATGGACTGCGCGCGCGCCCGCTCCGCCGCGCGCAATAGTTGAGCGCCGCCAGCGCCGCGCACCAGTGATAACGTTGTCAGCACGCATTCCATATCTGTGTAATCAGGAAGGGCATTAACACTAGGACTTTGTTATATTATCGTGATTTTTGCCGGAGTCCCGTCCCCTCCTCACGTGATTCATGGACGGCCCCTTATAGAAAAAATATAGAAAGCTTAACTAGCGACCTAGTATATTTTAAAATCCTTTTTTTTTACCTGTGACGTCATAAAAGTCAGGTTTATATGTCTCTCCAGAAGAATCAGATTTATCCTGAGACAACCAGCGTATTTTTATTTTACGAGTGGTTCTGTACACATTTTGTACTGCTTGGCACACGTAGAAACCTCCTTCGGCGTTACGCACCGCTAAATATTCGTTTCTGTAGACAAATTAATTATTTTTTATTAAAATTATTCATATTTTAATTTTAGCAATTGAACGGATACTTATACCCTATTCAGAAAGCCATGAGAAAATAGATAAACAAACCAGAAAAGTATATTTCACACTTTATAGGTCACGATTAATGCAGTTAATGTTTTTTAAAAATTACTATAAAAGTAACACGCTGATAGCACTGTAAATAATACTATAGAGAATGTTTTTGTCAGCACCACTTTAAATGAAACCACAGTTTTAACTACTCTATAAAAGCCTAATACAATTTAAAAGAAAAAACCCAATAATTAAAAAGTTTTTGTTTGAAACAAAAAAAATTATAAAATTATCGTTGTAAAATAAAACGTCATTTGTTAAGGACGACGCACGCACATATAACCTATCCTATCAAACACACGCCTCGTTCTGAAAATATCGCGATAAAGTTCAAAGTTGTTTAATCTTTAGAAGTATTTTTGTAGTAGTAAGTGTTTAAGTTATTGGTATCTCTGCGTAACTACATTACACGAAATACAGCGGGGATAAACATCGTGTAACGAAAAAAAAATCCTACGTCCCAACTATTGAAGTATCTTGATTATTTCTTTAGGTAAGGGTTTAAAATATTTTACCCTATATGCTGTTTCCTTAATAAAAAAGCGAAATAAAAGTGGTTTCTTTGTTTACATTCAATCTTAAGCCCAAATGAATATACTATAGTTATGCATGAATTAGAAATAAAGTAATAATTAAGATTGTTCTCCACTTACATTCAAAGATATATCTTTATTTAAATTAGAATTTATGTGTACTATTGTAAAACCCAATTTTAGTCCAACTGACCAACTAATTACTTTCAATAGCCGCTATAGTAGTATATAGGAACAGCATTGAATGTAATCGCGACGGTTGTGTTCGATTCCGGGGAATTATTTGCAAGCGGCGTTGAGTTGCGCTACTCAACACGGAGTGTCTCGAATACGGGCACGATTTTTTTGAAATGAAGACTTTTGAATGGAAAAGTATCTTTAAAACAACGTCAATAAATATTTACTTGTAAAAAACAATAAGTTTGTCATCGTTTGGCTTCGTCGGCGTTGAGCGACCCGCTGACGCCGACAGTTTCGTCGCCATCGCTATTTCCGGTGTTGGCGATTGGTATAATTGTACCTGGAAATAAGAAAAAAATCAAATTAAAGGTTTCTTTTTACCAACTTCAAAAGGTAAGAGGATTTCTATAAGACACTTTTTTGTATGTAGGTTATGCGATTAATTATCAAATTATAGGTTTCAGGACTTCTAACAAAAACATATTTACACCTACATAGCTTCTTCAGGATTTGGATTTTATCACCGAACCTTACCACACCAAAGTGCGTAAACACGATAGATTGTGCCACTCGATGAAATGAAATATTTTCATTTCCTCGCTCTGATAACAAGGCAGAGCGCGGCGTTGAGTTCCGCCACTGAACACGCAATGCCTCTAGAACTCGGCGGAAAATGTGGAGCCAACTGTTTTAACACTAGGTTCCCAGGTCCTCTGACTACCCTACTATATACCAAAAAATTATATAAAAAATATTATTGTATTCTTATTGCGATAAAAGTCTTTACAATTGCATATTTTAATATTTATTTTTAGATAAGTATATATATTAGAAACTAGTTCTTCGCCTTCGACTTCGCGCCTCATTTTCGTCGAAACTAATAACGTGATACAACCTTTCTCGATAACTGATCCAACACAAAAATGATTTTCAACTCGATCTAATATAGTTATTGAGATTAGCCTGCCCTACCAAAATCAAACTTCTGAATTATATAAGATATTTTTTTCTTAGGTATGTAGGCAGAGGGAGCCTAGTGTTGAGATTCTTCGTCTTACCGATTCGATAAGACGGCATTTGAATGCCGAACAATATTATATAATAAAATAAAAAAGGCGTTACAGGATGAATGAAAATATGTTTTTCAATAAGATTGGCCGCAACCTAAACTTTCATTCGATTTATGCTCTTGATGGGCCACGCTTTGCCTAATTTATGAGATTTCAATTTCGGTCGACTGTCAATTTACTTAGCGATACTCTTCCAAAAAGACGTTCATTTATTTAAAGAATAATTTTAGACATTGACTAAATATATTAGAAATAAAAAAAAAAATATTCAAACGTCCTACCAAAATTCGAACTAGTAGAAATAGTTATTCAATTTACATATATGTTAACTATTTCTTGTTCTTTATGTACAAAAATTGAAACTAAGGCGTTTCAAGATGGATCTCAGACTTGACAGCGATTTATAACCACATACGTCTAACAGATCCAGTACTAAACGCACTAGTACTAGACGCTACTTTTTTTTTCGTTTTAGCCCAAGAACTAGTCTTTTTTTTTCATGTGTTTTCATTACGTATCTTACAAATTAGAGAAAGAGAACATCACGCCTATCCTTTATACTCCATATAAAAAATCTTTATTTTTACTAACCACAAAGAAAACAAAAATACAATACAATACAATCCATAACTATCACATATATTTCAGTCAGCCAGTCATTCAGTCAATCAGGCATTTAACCAAGACACTTTGTAACTGTGTCAATTTGGTGTCCTATTAAAAATATATATAATTTATCTCCTGTACTATAAACATAAGGTTAATAATGGCAAAAGTCATGATGTTGTAAATACGTTAAAATACTTTACGAGGTACATAACGCGTACGTACGTGTTTAACCATTATAGATCTTATAAGTATAACATTAAACTTCAATTTACTAAGTTAGTTTTTATCCATGAAATTTTGAATCAGAATTAATAAAGTATAAGTGTTTAAAAAATGTGATTTCTTGTAAACACTTTCAACTTAAGATGATATTTGTCATTATAAGACTATCTCAATTTTTAGAGTTATATCATTTTAGTAGTCTTGAGCTCCTTGATGTTAAAATGATAACAATTATATAAAATCAACTATGATTAATTAGATATACAATATGTCACCTTATCCATTAATAAATAGTTTATATTACTACCTATATTGAATTCTATACTCGATTCATTATGGCATGAGACAAAATTTAAACAAAAAAAATCTGTTTCCCAAACTTTTACGTACTTTTTTATTTCTATTTAATTTATTTATGCTCACGTTTTACTAAAGGGTACTTAACTATGTGGTTAATAAAGCTGAATATAGCTATAATTCAATTATTCAGCTTGTTCAGCTTATTATTAAGCTTCTATTGTTAAAGTTTTTATTAATAAAAACAACAAAAGTAACAACGGAATCACGAAAATTCAATGAAAATAACTGAAAATGGTGAATATAATCTGACGGATGACAATATATTTTAATAAAAAATGTTCAATCGTCGTAATTACAATAGTAATAATTACAGTATGTAATTTATTTTCATACTATAAAAATATCTATGAAGTTTGAGAAGAAGTTGGCTTTTGGGTGCTTTTACATGTCATTGTCATGTCAAAATCATTAAATTAAAATTTAAAAAAAAATCTTTATTTTTTATTTATTGTATTTGTTTCTTTTTACGTACTTCTTTTCGTTTTAATTTCTTTTAACAAAATTACTTGTTTTTAAGAAATATATATTAAATTTTATAAAATTTCGAAATATAATTATAAAAATAACTTTATCAATATTCACAAATTTAAATATTAATTTTAATAATCAATATTTATAACTTGATCCTAATTAATGACAATGATAAAACTAATTCATTTCACTGAATACAGTGTTTATAATATAAAAAAAATGTCTATCTTTGCTATAGTACAAATTAATGCAATTCAACCAACGATATTCAAACGTGACATACGTTTTATTAACGAAAATAATTGGATATTGTAGTTTAAAAAAGAAAATTGTGAATTTTGTAATTTATTTATTTTTTCGAGCTTTACCGGTTTGCTATATCTATAATAAGATAACATTTAGTATATTACTTCCATAAATACACAGATAAATATTTTTCTAAATTAATATAATAACTCCATCAAACCTGCCATGTAAAAGAACCCTTTTTTGACATGTTTACCTTTTATCTCTTGCCTTGGTGAATCGAGTATAGGCATTTTATAAGTTAAGAACATATTATGATTAGATTACAAAAGATAAGAAACCAAAAAATGTTACCTTTGTCCTATTCCTTTTAGTTCTTGTATCAGGTGTCACATCTCCCTCTGTTTGTCGTTTAGCTGGGGTCGCACCATCAACTTTCTCTGAAGCCTGCCGCCTTTTCCTCATTGGAGGTGTCACTGTAGCCAGTTTTAATGTAGATTTTGGTGTTTTAGGTTCGGATTTAGCTGGAGTTTTGACATCAGGTTTTTTATCTTCTGCTTTTGGTTCTTCTTTCTGTGGTTCTGGTTCCTCTTGCTTAGGAGACTCAGGTTTTTCTTCTTTTTTTTCTTCTGCCGGCTGTGCAGGTTTTTCCGTTACTTCTTGTTTATCTTCTTTCACATCAGCTTTAACATTTTCAACTGGTTCCTTCTGAGGGGAAGGTTTTTCTTGATTTTGATTATCACTAGCTGACTCGGGCACAGGTTTGCTATCACTCTGTACTGGTGCAACATCAGCATCTGGTGCAGGTTTAAGCTCTGTAGGTTTCGAAGGTGACTTTTCTGGTACTTCATTAGCTGTCACTACTTTAGGTTGCGCAGGACTGTCAGCTTGGTTAACAGAATTTGACGACTCAGGCTTTTGTGGGGTAGTGCTAGTTGCCTTTTCAGGAGGTTTTGGAGTGCTTGGTGAGGTTTTAGCAATATCTTGCTTCTCCTGTTTAGATTCAGGATTCTGAGGTTTTAGCGTGGAAGGTGCATTTTGTCCAGATTTTGGTGACTCAACAGTCCCATTTGCAGGGCCTGTTGAATCTGGCTCTTTTTTCTCAGGTGTTCTAGTTAAAGCTAGTGGCTGTGATGTGGTCGACACTTTGTCTTGAACTAAGCTGAGAGGCGCACTCGTGCTTGCACTTTTACTAGGGCTAGCAGCTACATTCGCTGGAGTGACTGAATTTTGTGTAATATGTGACAAGTTTCCGTGGTGGCTCATATTCTGTGCCATCTGGGCCATGTTTGCGGACACGGGAGCCATGGACGGCACCGCGTGCGCTGGCAACTGGGGTATATTTACGGGATGATGTGTGAGGTTCTGCCCGACGAGGTTGTTGGTGCCGTGGTGCAGTGAGTTCTGGGCACCCTGCGGCAGCCCTACCGCGTGGTTCGCGCTCGCGACGTTCCCCTTCGCGGGACTCGCCTGGCCGCCAGGCTGACTCACCCCCGGCTGGGGTAGCACTGGTTTTAAAGCAGAGTTCATATCAACTTAAAACTCACTTGCTTCACCGTGAAAAAGCTGAAACATAAAGATTGTACACTGTTGTTGTTGATTCAGAACACCGAGATGTCTTTGACCCAAAACAATAATTCATACATAATAGTTGTCTATGTATAGGCAGGCGTACGCGCGTAAGAACGCCGCCGAGCTGACTATGCTCGCGTTTATTGCTTTTATTAAAAACAGTGGTGTGAAAGCTGAAAATAACGTTTAAAAGTTACCACTAGTGAGATAGGCGATAAATGCTCATGAAATTGATGTGTAGCGAGCGCGGCGGAGATAGCAGCAAAAAATATGCGTTGCTATAGCTAAGAAACTTCCGCAAGACCGAGACCCCGCCGTCGGCACCGATTGGAATGATGCAGTCATCAAATATTGCACACATACACTTGATTCACTCGCGGCACAATAATTCCATGATTAAAGTTTTTTTTATCTCGAAATAACGTTCACTAATACCACTTAACTCATCGAAATCTCTCAACAAGTATTATGCATAGAAGTTTAGAGATGGCGTCGGCCTAACGCGCATGCGCCACCCTCTTCTTTCCTCCTCCAATGGAGTCGTAGATTAATACGGAATTTGAACGAAGTGTTCCGATTATGTTTTGTCTCTATCGTATGGTAGCGTTTTTAATATCTTTCTCATCTAACGATTACTATACTACTATTCTATGATTCTTTGTTATTTTAATCATTTGCATCGTTTTATAAAACTAATTAGGCTTATGTTAATTATTTTACTTTACATTGTAATTTCTCTAACGAAATTGTTATTACAATAATGTTAATTTTATTTTTTTGTCTAAATAATTTTAAATATTTTGTAATACTGCATAACTATTTTTTTCAATAGTATTCGGAATAGTTCAATTCAGTTATTTAATTATTATGTATTATCAAGGAGTAATCAATTTATTGTGGGCCATGTAATTTGTTTAACATGACAAAATACAATACTTATCCAAATTTATCTTTAACATTTTTTAAAAATTGTTTTATATAAAACATTTTCAAATGAATGATAATAATTAAAAAAACTATGGGACATCAGTTTTCAAGTTACAACAATTTTTATTGTATAGATAGTTATAATATTTATAACAACACACGTTTGTATTGTAATTTTAATCTTATTTTTGGTAATATTGTATAATTGACAACCGTAACTTTTTAAATAATATGATGATTCAAAATTCACCAAAAACATCACCGTACCGTATCTACCTTTGTGTAATCATATTCATTATTATATGATATATAGAATCTGTGCCAAATAAATTGCTTCATTCATTGCAATATCTGTGTAGCACTGTAGTGTATTCTATATTTGACCGTATTTGACGATTTTGACGGCTGTCTTACTTAAGTCTTGCTGTGCTGCTAAATCGTGTTCATTTTCTTAGAAAAGTATATTATAAGTATTATCAATTATAAGTAACGCCGGTAAAATTGTTATTGACTTATTCAATAGCTCTACAAAATAGTTAAGAATGGCAAGTACATACAGTTATAGTAAAACCTTAGCATACATGAGTTATATTATGCGATACTATAATTTTATGTATTTCAGGACGTTCTTACAAGACCAGCCGAGGAATTTGGTAATGATGAAACCCTTGAGCACTTGTGGGCTGCCAGAGCTATGGAACACAGTGATATTTATTTTAATGTTAGTTAAAATTTAATAACCTCTTTCATGAAACTTAACCAAAAACATTTTTCATACGAAATTTCTCTCACAGGTACTCTGTTCAGTTGATACGAGATGGCTCCGATTAACTCCTCACGATGATTTGATATACACCCATTTTAGACAAGATTTTCCAGATTTAAATATTTCCTATATAAAAGAAGCAGAAATAAAGAATAATGTGAATAAAGCTAAGTGGCGTGTATATTGTGAAAAATTCAAAAACATTGTAGAAGATTACAGTTTTGGCACCTTACTTCGTGCAGATACTAAAGGTGATTACTCAGAACTAAATACTATATTAGTGCCAAGAGTTCAATTTTATGCCATAGAAATTGCTAGAAACAGAGAGGGGTTAAATAATGAAGTAAAGAAACATTACAAATGTGCATCCAAAGCAAATATGGAGGAACAAAAAAATGCACAAGCAGTCACCGCATGATTGGTACACAATTTTTAATTGTCATAAAGTAAATGGTTATGTTCTTGATATCAGTATTCATGTTATTGAAATAAAATTTTACTATAATTTCTTAAGTAAGTACAGTAGAGAACTGTTTGTCCATACCTTATTTATACTGACTTGCAATTATTCAGACAACCTCTAGGATACATAGTAGATGTGTGAGACTTAATAGAAATGCAAAATTAATTTTTTTTTTTAACAAGTCCTGAGAGTTTCTTCTCTTCTTTTTTCTCCAGCTTCATACTTTATCATACATATAGCAGGGTATGTAGAGGTAGCCTAGTGTTAAGACACTCCACTTTATCCTTTATCCACTTTATGAAAATGCAATGCCTCCAGAATTCTGAAGAAAGTGGGGAACGTCTTAACACTAGGTTCCCTCTGCCTACCCTTCTGTGTGCGGGATACAATGTGAATCTGAATTATGTGCAGCTTCTTAAAATAAATCATTAAAAAAAGTATCCTTTTAACAATAAGTTGCTAAACTTAAATTACAAATATAGTTAATATGTACTTATCAATTACCTTATAAATTTATATAAAAAATGGAGGAACATAGCTTTTTTACATGATAAAATTAGAAAACACCTCAGAAATATCTACACAAAGAAAATTGGATGGGATGTTAAATGCAAAAATGTATCTCATATAATGTGTGTATGTTAGATAATTCACTATCCTCGCCATAATCTATTTCATTTTAAGAATAAGGTGTTATAATATTGATCCTAATTGTAATATTGTATTTTAAGTACTTTGGGCATTGGGTTATTTTAATAAATATGTATATAATTTTAAAAAAATTGTGCCAGGAGTGACTAAGTTGATAATTGGACTTATATATATAATTTTTTCAATCATTATTACCATTACAATTGTTTTATTTTTAAGGTGAATGACCAAATCTAACCTACTGATAAAATAATTATCTTACTAAAGAACTAGTCTTTGAAAAAATTAACATAATTGTTAATTAGTCTGATTAATACTAAAGATATTTTGCAAGTGAAAGAAGTGAATCAACTTATTCACATCTGGTATGGAAATTATCCAGTTAATAAAAAAAGATATATATAAATGATATATATAAAATCTGTCATCATATATATTATAATGTATTTAAACCAATGCTTATTCAAAACATTCTCAGTAATAACCTGCCATTATTAATTATATTGTATAAGTGTAGGTGAATCACTTATTTTAAGCTTGTAGATCATGATGTAGCTTAAAAAATGAATGGGGTGCTCAATTTCTCATACATTTTTTGATAATAAACTTTTTACAATACAATTTTTTTTTAAATATAATTACACCTAATTAGATAGAAATAAAACTTTTTAAATTACAAAATAATACTTACATTGTGCCATGTGACAGACACTGACGGATAGATGTGGGTTCCATTCAATTCTGGGTCCATTACTTTTATTTTCTAACTCGGGTAAATAGAGCGAGATTTGATAAATTTTATAATTCCCTCCTTCTGTCGTACTCTATTATATTGTGGAAAAAATTGAAATTGATTTTATTATTCCTCAACTAAGCATAGGCAATGTGTTTTATATTAGTAAAAGACAAGCTAGCAAACCGTCTGCGGCTTTGCCTGATTCGAACTACACAATTATTTATATACTATTCTGAATTTTTTTCATGTTCTAATTACACTATCATTTTAAGAAAATATCCATATGTTGGAAACTAAAGAAGCTATTTTGTGTAACTATTTAGTATTTCATAATAAAATTCTGTATTTCATAACAAAATACTTTGCTTTAACTTTTTTATATGCATTAACCAATTTTAATAAAACAAACATTAAACATGAAGGGAAGTTTACGAATAGTTGAATCTGAATTTAAATCAGTTAAGTCGTTTCCACGGTTGGCGTGCACAATGAAACAGACAAAAATCATTGTTCTGGGATCTTTTACATTGATAAAAACTCTTAATAATCTATTATCTATTATTCTTCTACATTTACCATGTACAGACAGGAATCAGTTATCTATAATATTTATAGATATGACAATAAGACTAAACATAATTATTCTTTTTTTTTAAATATTTTTTCCTCAGAATTAGGGTGACAACTAAAAAATATTAAAAAAGAGATAAATTAAAAAATATTTGTATGAAATTCAGTTTAATCATCATCTATATTTTCTAAAGGATATTCAGTCATAATCAAGCCTCGGCTCCACAAAGCATCTGCAATTTGTACTTTATCTGAATCCTTTGGAATATCTAAGTTTTCAACGGAAACATATTCTGGATATGATAAAATCAATGTCTCTATAGCGGGAGCCATGTCTTCTTCAATTTCTAAATATGGCAGCTCGTTTCCATGATACTCTAGAGAGTTCTCTGCATAATAATATAATCTTATGTGATCTTCGGAAACCATTCTTAATATATTTTTGCGTAATAGCCTTATTCTAGTATCTAAACTTATTTCAACTCTGTTAGTCACTTTACCATTTTCAATCATTACATCGGTATCTCCATATACTGTAACTGCTTTTTCTATATCATTTAAAACTGGTGGCAAAGCATCTTGTTGATATTTCTTGCTCATTTGGTCAACAGTATCATCAATAGGTAGATGATTTTTTATTTTGTCAAATAGATTTAAGACTACATTTGCTATTTCTATTTTACGTGGAGTGTTGGAATCTGAATATATAAGGCCAAAGTTGTCGTAAATGTCAAATGGTAAACCTTGTCTTAGTTCAATATTTTCATTAATTGCTATTTGTAGTGCTGCAGGGATCATTTTCTCAAATAAATCTGCCCATGAGTGTTTTTGGTACATGCTAATAGTAACATGTAATGAATGTTCTCCATCTATAGTCACACCTTGATGTATATATCCTCGAGGAAAGTAAAGCATATCCCCAGCTTCTAATGTAACTTCCAGAATTGGTTCTCCTATTTCAGCATCAGAAAAATTTTTGGATGAAGTCCTCGGCAATACTTCACTGTCATCTCTAGGTTTGTAGATTCTCCACTGTTTTTTTCCTTCAGCTTGAAGAATAAAGGCTTCAATATCATCATAATGTGGAGCAAAACCTTGACTGTCCGGAGGTGTGAGATATGCATTTGCCCCCACAAATGAATTAAAAAACTCTTGTAGAGTTGAATTTAATAAATGTAGTTCTGAAATATAAGTTTGTGGATTTAATAATCTAATACTGCAACCATTTAAGTAAAAATCCCATACTAAATGAGGATGGGCTCTTCCTTCGGGATTATGAGTCTCTCTTACACCATCTACATATGAAGTTATATCTATATTTTTAGTAAATTGGATATTATCTCTTCTCAGCATAGTATCAATTGCCGGAGTTGAAATAATGCCATTGTAGTAGTGTGGTTTTTTTCTAGCAATATGTAATGGTTTCTTTTCCCAAATTTCATTGAGAAAATCCTCAGGACTAAATGGAGCAATCATCCATCTAAATACTTTCAATCCTTCTTCTGTGCTATCTGTTTGGACTGGAGTGAATTCAAAACTATCATTACTTGAATGTAATGATTCCTTATCATCTTCATATGTAGATTTTTCTTGTTTGTTGACGATTTTATCTTCAGATGATACCATCTGCGCTGGAATATCATCGTTTCCAGATTTAATGATAATATTTGTACCATTAAGTTGATCTTTTACTTTCTTAGTGCCTTTTTTTGCTTTCTTCTTCTTATGTGATTTTTTCTTTGTAATATTCTTAGATTCCTTAATTTTCTTTTGCTTCTGTTTTAGTTTTACACCGATTTCTTTCATAACATTTTCGCAGACTTCGGCATTCGGCGACACTTGTTTATTTAAGTTATTTCGAAGTTTTCGTTGTTTTTTCTTCATTTCATTTTGTTGCTTTTTAGATCTATACATAGCAAATGCTGAGACTGGCGCATCCATGATATCTTGAAATATGATACAGTTTAAAATTGTAAAATATTATACCTTAAACATATAACCTCATGCAGGATAGAGAAAAATATTGTAGTGTAGACTATAGACTTGTAGAGATGAGTGGCTCGCGAGCTAAAGACAAGAGAGATACATATCTTGGCAAAAGATATAATAACTCTCTAGCTCGCATGTGTATCAATTATATCTCTATACTTAAGAATCAATTTTCGTGATGAGTTACGGCTCGTTCAGAGTTAGAAAGAGATGCGCTTATATAGTAGTTTACACGTAATTAAGAGAGAGATAACTTTATATAACCAACGATTTTTTAATATGCCAACTAAAAAGAATAAAGTTTAAACAATCAATTGAATCAATCCATCATCATTCCATTATTTGAATTTCACACGTTTTATTTCATCTTACTAAGTTCTTAATCTGAGCTAAAAGACCCGAAGATATAAAGGATATATTTTTAGTTTTAGCTGCCTTATGCTCTCTCTGAACCGTACTGAGCTAAATGAGTTAAAGATATAACTCACTCTTTTCTCGTCAGGGGTACATTATGCCCATCTCTAAAATATTGATGAAAATTCATATGCACTGTCAACATAAATGGCTACGAAATCAAAAATAATATTTATTTAGTGAAGATTAAATTTACAAAACAAAAAATCAAATTAAAATTTAAAGGTTATATTAATATACATTTTTTCAAATACTTTGACTTTACGCCGCAGGCCGTATAGAGTTAGACCACGATTTTAAACTTAAAGTTAGACTAATAGACTATAAATTAAAGGTACCATAGACTATTTTGCTATATCGATTAATAGCCCGTTATCATTGAATACATGAGTAAATGTGTCCTGTGCCTGTGATTAAGTAATAGACCACTTAGGCGCTTGTCGAAGCTCGGCAAACGTCCACGAGCTCTAAAGTTTAAGGCTAGCTGCACACACACAATATTATTGACAATAATGGCCCCGCATACTACGCAAAATTATTGACAATATTTCATCGCAACGCACTTTATTGACAATATTATTGTACGCGTTCGGCCAGGAGATGATGGCCTGATGGAGAAAGATGGCTGACAAAAACAATGTAAATTACTTTGTTATCCAGTATATACAAACTTTTCGCATCTACATATTTATGTGGATTTTATGACAACAGTTTAGACGTACGATTTTTTTTATTTCACGATGTTTATCCACACTGTGTGACGTGTGACGCAGTTACGAATAGATACCAATAATGTAAACACTAGTACTAGACAACTTTGAACTTTGCTGCCAATACCTACGACTCGATTACTACTTTTATAGGTTTAGGTTTGTCTGCGTGCGTCGTTCTTGACAAATGGCGTTTTATTTTACAACGATAATGTTAATATTTGTTTTGTTTGAAAAAATCACTTTTTCATTTTGGCAAAATCTCTTTGGTTTTAATTATGTTAGATTTTTATAGAGTAGTTAAAACTGTGATTTCATTTAAAGTGGTGCTGACAAAAACTGTATAATCACAAGCCACAACAAACATCCGTGCAGACGTTTGTGTTGGTATGGTATATGCTTGGGGAGCCGCGGCAAGCGTCTGCACGGCCTTTTAACATTTAACATTTAAATTTACCGTACTGCTATAAAATATTGATATATAGTAAAAAACCAAACATCGTTTTATAAGTGCATTTTTAAGCCATGTTCAATTAAATAAATTGGGATAGAAAGAAATAGGAGTTAAAAACGAGAAAAGTATTGGAGTTTAGTAGAAATAAAATGCTAATAACACCTTTATTATTTTATTTCAGATTTGCATCAAATACAATATGTAATATTTATGGTAATTACCAGTTAAGGCAATTTATATTTTTCACTGTATGTATAGGTTTTAATTTCTATTCTTTGCATTTATTATATTTAAATAGTTAATATTTTGCAACTAAAAAGTGATTTATATTATTTAAATTACAGAAAATGCTTTGCTTATCTACTAATTCAACACATTCAGCTAAATAGTTCATTTAAGGTTCATTTTTAATATTATATAGGTATAATTTCATGATTTATCAATATTTAAATATATCTATAGTGGAATTTTCCCTGTAATTATAAATGTATTACTAGAGATTAGGATAAACGTGAATCTAATGATAACGAAGTAGGTATAATTTGTTTAGCGGATAACAAATATATAACGTTCACAATTCATATCTATTAAACTTTTAATTTCATAAGTTAAATAATTGTTATATTTAACAGGGAATATAAATTTTCTTAAATTGTTTAAATTACATAAATATATCAGGCCTAATGTCATGGATAGTACGTATTCTATTCTACTTTAGTTTTACTACAAGTAGCGATATACAGTATCTATTAAAATAATCATATAAGTAATGTGCAGTTTCTTTTGTGTAAGCTACATATTGTCATAGATTTCGATTAATGAGGTCAAGAGAAATATTTTTAGGTAATTATGTACATCTTATGCTTGTCACAGCCACAGTGTAAGTATAAAATGAAAATATATTTTTAGCGGGGAATTGTAAAGGTTAGTTTTATTTTTACTACAAATATACTGAAAATTTTTAAAGATTTCGTGCGAACGATTAAATGCTTGGGCTGCTTTTTATTATTATTTAACTGAAGGTGACTGACATTACATTATTTTTCTGATTCGTCTAGTAATGCATGTCTATAAAGTCTTGGACATTAATTTGTAATATTGAAAACTCTAAGAAAGTTCATGATATTTAAGTGTCGTAAATGACAACAAACCTTTTGTAAATTGTTTATAAAATGTATTATAAATATATTATGATATGCCACCAATCGGTATGGTTTTTGATATTTTCACGTATACAATACAGACTAAAAAGGGATCAATGTTCAGTCTGTTTTTATAAAATTTTATGAAATTCGTATTAAAATGTTTATAGCTTTAAATTTTACGTTTTGACGTAAAAAAGTGAGAAAAATTTAAATCCTCCTCAGTCTTTTTAGCGAACTAAGTTCGATTTCTTCAACAGAAATATTGTGCAGTAAAGTGCTAGAAGGAATTATTTTTAAATATACGTACATGTGAAGGACGGTTGCCAACAAAGCCATAGAAGATTTCATACGAGTTAAATCAAATTAAAATATAAATTAAATAAGTCAACTAATTTACATTTTTCTTAAAATATTTATGCTCCTAGTGTTGTGTCTCTAACATTCATTTTATACAACGAAGAATAATATTATGTAAGTATTATGCAAACATACGAATAATACACACATTTCGTATCTGTAATATAAATTTCATCTAACATATATTTTTTTACTGTAAACATTAATTAGACACACAGCTACTTAATTGAGACATTTATTAACAATAATATAACATTACTTTTTTTAATGAACAAAACTACACAGCGCAATTAAAACAAATATAAAGCCAAAACCCAATAAACCTACGTCATAAAAATTAAAAGTGCATACGTTACATTTTAAAACATAATTTTTACTAAATTGGGGCATTTTTCATTACTAAAAGCAGTTTAATGTACTCGGATGTCTCGTGCATGAACTGGCGTAGTGTCCTCGGGGCTGGGACTGTCATCAAGGTGAGGTCTAATATGAACAACTGAGCGTCGTTGGTCATGATGATAGTCATCTCGCATAACCAGTCCTCCGATTCCATATCCTGGTCCCATAACTCCTGAGCCACTTAGCCGCATTTTCTCGGGGTCCTCGTCGAGTTTCATTGATGAAAATACGGTACTTAAATTCAGTTGTGGTATATCATAGAAGACTGTCAAGGTTAGCATCAGGAAGGTCAGGCCAGCGATTAAGTAGCCTGAAAAGTGATACAAATTGTATTCTGTAATAAATTAATAGTAAAATAATTAAATTAAATACTACTACTATATAAAAACCATGCCCATTGTAAGTTATGGTTTAAAAAATAACAAATGTTATTTTTTAAATTAAAAACTGCAGAGCAGAGTTGTATTTTTCATACAAATAAACTTTCATATAAATTTTAATATTCCTCCATAGGTACTTTAAGCATTTCTTGATGAAATAAATGTACAAAAAATAAACAGTACATGGTTAAAAGAATACATACAAGTAGCAGCAACTTTATAAGCAGGTCGGTAAGGCTGTCCCGGGTAGTCTCCTGGTATATAATCTCCCAGGCCAATAGTCGTAAGGGAAATGAAGCAATAGTAGAACGAATCCAAGTAGTCCCAGTCTGGCTCCATCGCGTCGAAGGCCGCTGCAGGCACCAGTAGGAAGAATACTACTAGGATTGTTACTGAAAAATTTATATAAACATTGTGTTTTAAAGGTGTTTTTATATACTTGCTGAGTATAGCTACACAAACTCAAAGTTAGATAGATTTACTAAATTTTGAAAAAACAAAAGAGGAGCAGGAAACTTTCTTTTCTTTTCTTTAAATCCAAATTAGATCGTTACCTAACCGATTATTATTTTAATTTATATTAATTTGTTTTTATTTTTATTTCCTGTGATTACTAGTTACGTCTTCAATTATAAATTACTTCATTTTTCCTTGCGTACCTATACTTAACTATAATATTCCTATAATATGTCTCTTAAGAAATATCTAAATTACTTACCAATAATCATAAGATGCACCAAACGTATAGTGAACGGGCGGTACAAATGTCCTAGCGCGGCATTTAGAGACCTCAAAAGTGCTGTGGCAGGTAACAAAAGGCGTTCCACCAGCGCTGACAATAGAACTAGAGTTAGAGGAATGCCGAGCAGTGCGTATACCATGCAGAATAGTTTTCCTGGCTTCGACAGGGGTGTCACATGGCCGTAGCCTGGGGGAAAGAATATAGTTAAAAATATATACAATATCTATATAATCCATAAAGATATTCATAGCTAAGTTGCTGTAATCATTTACGCGTTGTACGTGTTATATTCGAATGTTATAATATTAAACCTGCCAGTCATCGCCGGTAATTTCGTCGGTGCGTTCGACCCAACGATTGTACTAAATATAAATACTTTAACTTATGAGAATCGAGCTCGTAATCATTGCTTGTAACTAGGTACATTCAAATGGCATTACTGACATTTTCAAAGGTTGTGGGTTCGAGTCCCACTCAAAAAATGATATATTTAATATTTTCATTTCTTCGCTCTGATACCGAGGTGGAAAGTAGGGAACGGAAGTGTTTTAATGAGAGGGTTGGAATGGGAAAGGAGTGTAATACTGCCGTCCCAGGTTCTTTCTGCTTAGCCTGCGTCACGTCACACTTTGTTTTGTTACCAAAATGAGAAAATAAAAATAATTCATTCCACCGTTGGAGAATCGAACCCACAACCGTCCCGTTTGCAGTTAAACGCTGTGCTACTGCGCCGACGGTCCCATAAACAAAAAGTATCTATAAAACAAATTAAGCACCAACATATTAAGAACCAAAATAGTCCAATAGCCCTTAATTAAGATTGACGACGGACTGTCCTTAGGGACACGCACGTATAGTAAACTAACAAAAGAAAGAAATAGGGAATATAAAGTGGAATCTGAATTAATTAAAGACGACGCTATCGTTTATTTCATTCCATTTTCTAAATAGAAGGTATTAAGATTCGATCCCTACACGGAAGATGTTTATTTTGCTCTGGTGGTTGGTTTTTTGGTCAACGCACGGCGTTGAGCTCTGCCACTCAAACACAAAAACATGTCTCAAAAGTTGGACGGAAAGTGTGAATCGGAATTTTATAGACTTAATGTTAGTTTAACGTTAACTAACGTCTCAGAGTATCTTTTTTTTAAACCTCACACTGTATCTCGTATATAGCAGGGTAGGCAGGTGAAACCCAAGTTTAAGACACCTCGTTCCTTACTTTCCGCCAATTCTTTTAAACATTGCTAGAGAGTGGTGAAAGTCAACGCTACGGCTTTAATTACTATAATATAATTAAATAACCTTACCAATAGTAGTAACAACGGTAGAAGAGAAAAATAACGATTGTCCAAAGCTCCAATTAGGTCCTCCAGTTACATTCTTAGAGGCGGACACTCCCCGGTTACTAGCACGCACTATTTCATCGAGTAGCGTCTCTAGATCGTCATCTGGAAAATACAAATGATATCCTTATAAAATATATATATTTTTATTTTAAAAATATTTGATCAGAATGGAAAAATTAATGTTTTAAATATAATCATTCCCCGAAGTGAGGCTCGAACACATAGCCATCACATTTTTAAAAAGTGGAGCCACCAGGGCCTGAAGTAGTCGAACAGGTTACAGTAGTTAATAGGTAAGTATATATTGTAGGATTTTTTTTACTTTATCGATGTTTCATTATATGGGGGTATATAACAGAGTTAAGACACTCCGTTATCCCACCCTCCGTCCAACTTAATAAGACATTGCGGGTTAAATGGTTGAACTGACGTTTTCTTTTGCCAAAATGAGTAAAACAATAACTCGTTTCCTCATGTGGGACTCGAACCTACAATCGTCGGGTCTTCAGGACGGCCTGAATATTGTGGCATTAAAGAGTATTTAGTGATACTTAAGCACTCAGTTCTTTACTTTTTAAACAGTTAGAGTTAGCCCAACGAAAACAATTTAATTTAATAGCAGTTTATTACACAACAATCTTATTTATTGTCCATTCTATTAAAATATTAAAAGATTTAATAAACTCATGAAACTTGATGGGCACTTTCATTTATGCAAATTGGCGTCACGAACGAGAAAATTGAACAACGAAACTTAAAACAACTTTGGATAAGCTTCAAAGATAATATTTATTTACGCTAGGGGTTGCGACTTGTGGCTTTAACAAATTGTTGAGGCAATTTTGGTAATATGAAAATTACTTTTATATATTTTCTTCAAATATTATATTTAATATTGAAATCTATATATACTTACGAGTAAAACTCTTACGTTACCGAGTAACTGACAGACAATGTATGGCCTAAAAAGTTGTTGTTGAAAGTCATGTAGGTTCTTTGATAGGTGATGAATAGGTTTTTTGTTTTTTATTTATTATATATTTATATCTATAGTTATCTATTATTTATTATAATTATAGATATAGATATATAATAAACAAAAAATATGAAAGGTATCTCTGCTATATGTGGGACTACGCACTTAAAAGCTTTCCTTATTTCCTTACGGCCAGTATTGCCTCAAAGTCCAAAAGAAACAACTAACTAAATAACTTAATGGTGACAAAAGGCATTAACCTATGTCATAAGTAAGTATAAAAATGAATCACCAAACAAGCTATACTGAAATAAAATGTGAAAAGTTGTACAGTTGCTTATTTTTAAAACGATATTAATAGTAATATGTTAATGAAATTGTTACATTATTTAGATTAATAGTGGTATATGTTGAGTTAGACTAAATTATAGCAAGTCACAGTATTAATTAAAAGGCTATGAACCGCAGCATATCGGTTAACACTTAATGCACACGCTACATGTCAATTAACTATGAATTAAGAAAAAATACATACAATACTTCGCTATGTTTATTTGTAGAAACAACAATAAAATTGGTCTGTTTTCCTGAAAATGTATGATTTATTGTCACGTTCCGTCTGAGCCGAGTGTGCGAGCGAGAGCGTGAAACAAACGATAGAGAGGCATGATCGGATTAACCGTTGGGCTTCTTGGCTTTGCATCTTGTAATTAAATAGTACATTGTTTATTGTAATTAATCTGCATAATTTAAGTAAAGAAAATATTACAATTAACGAGTGTAAATAAATGTTAATTTATCATAAAATATATATCATAATAAAAAAATCCTCCTTTGTGTTATACAAACTAATAAAATCATAACGCACCCTTACTAGAATATTGCAATACCGCAAACCGTTCGTCTTGCTATCAAATGTCGATTTCCCTCATACTTTGCGGAAACCACGTCTTTTACAATAGGTAATATTGTTCTATAATATAGATTACAGAGTTTTTGTATACTGCAATTAGTCATTAATATTTGATTTTTGTTATTTTTTTGATTCATTAAAATACAATAATAAATTTCCACTAAAGCGATTTTTTCACCGAATTTTTCAGCTTCAAGAGGTGGGCATGGAGAAACTAGTGTCCTATTCAGTTCGTTCCCATTAATTCATATAGTGATTGAGCCCACAACCATCACGTTTGCATTTGCACGCTGCAACAATGCACCTCGATGAAGTATGAATGCACCTGCACCAATGCACCTCCATAAACCTTTCTTATAAAATATGTTTTAGCTTCACGTTAAAAAGGGAACCAGAGCGAGAAAATGAACATATTAAAGAGATATTCCCCCGAGTGGGAATCGGAACCAAGTCCTGCGCCATGATGGCCATATGATATAAATAAAAAAAAACAAATATTGAAAAATATAGAAATTGTAAAATATAATTATGAATATTTTCTGTAGTTGATTCATAAGTTAGCGGTGCTGTTTTACTACTTCGCCTAAAAGAGCCGAACGAATTAATATGTCTCTAGGTGGTCTTTGTCTACCAGTAAAAAGCGACTACCAAAATAAAAATATAAAGTATAATATAAAATAACACTATTACTATTAAAAGTCTGTCTTTAATGTCCTAAAAACGTTGAAACGTCAATAATAATTCAAGCCGCCATATAAAGCAGCTATATAAATGTCTATGTCCGTTTCAGTAACAAATATTAAATTAATTGAATATTCATAAAGCAAATTCCACGCTCTATTACTTTATTGTCCAGACACGGATTATTTCTAGTTTATTTATGAAGATCATTCAATTGTGTTTTGATATCCATTTTTAAAAGTAATCCATTACACGAATCAAATTTTCCTCAATTTTTTATTATGTTATAAAAGATTCAATTTTTCTTTCATATGTACACTTCTTTTATTTTTATTCAGGAAATAAAAATATTAAGAAAATTTTAGCTTTAACAAATAAATAAAGTTATTCTTTAAAAAAATATTAATAATGTTTGAGGACCAAATTGAGGCAATTAATTGCGTAAAATGAAATGGAATAAAAACAAGCGAGATGAGTTTTAAGAGTGAATGTTTTAATGAACGCAGAAAAACATATATGTAGGTCACTTACCTACACTGTAATTAAAGTTGTTAATTAATTGATTTTCTTGTAATCTTTTATGTACGAGTATATATTACATTTTCCTTTCAATTGTGAAATGTTTTTGTTTTGCTTCCCCGGGTTTCTCGACTTGTGGTCGAGGGCTTCTTTCTCCAACGTGCTATGTCTATATTTACGTAGACAGTAGAGAAAGAACTTTTTTTCACGAGCTTTTGCTTATGTATAGGGGAATTTAATTAAAGCAATTTTCACTGAATGAACAATTTTTGATTCAAATGAACAAAGAACAATATTTGCAGCAGACCCGACGTTAGTTTCTGATCATGTAACTCCCACTATTTATATATTCTTAAATTTAAAGATAAAAAACACAAATATAATAAATCTTTTTTAAAGATAAGAACAAAATTTTATTATTTTTTAAAGTATAACTTAAATTTTTAAATAAATTTTAATCTTTCAAATAACTTTTAGTTAACTAAATCGCTATAAATTTTTCATTACATTTCAACAAAGTCAATAAGTATAATAATATAATCGTAAAAGACTGAAGCATGGAAGCTACAGGTCCGGTTCAATTAGTAACACAGTGAAGCGTAAGCCGCTTATCTAAATAATATATGAGGTTGCGAGTTTTGTTAAAACATTGCCCTAATGTGAGAGCTTTTCTGGAGAATTTATTACTCATTCCTTTGCTGGCCATGTCATTTAGAGAATAATAGTTCACGCTGTATCCCGCACACCCCAGGATAGGCAGGGGGAACCTAGAGTTAAGACACTCTGTTACACGCTCAGCCCAATTTTCAAGACATTGGGTGTTGAGTGGCAGAGTTGTGTACCAGAGCAAGAAAATAAAAATAATTAATTCCCTCAAGTTTACAACCTTCACGTTTTACAGTCAGACATATACTGTGGTACGCAAGTCACAATTTGACTTACAAATATTTGTAGGGCTGTACTTATTTACAAGCACTTTTTAAAATTAATGCCGCGACCTGGGGCTGGCCATTGCTCCTGAATCCTGATAGCCCTATTATGATCGATTGATAACAATAGATATATCAGTATAATATAACCGTTTTCCAAGCGACGTAGCAACATCGTTTATATTTTATATATGAAGGTAGTATAAAACTGAGGGACGCCTAACTAAAAATTAGTAATTTTTCTTTGCATTTTCCAAACAAGAATTGTAAGTTATTTTAGTTTTACCAAATACACTTTTTCTGGAGAAATGTCTCTATAAATATATTTTTCTTGAGTAAAATTTGAACTTTGAAAGAATTTTCTATAGAACGCAAATCCAATAGCAGTACTAATTCTGGGCAAACTAGTTCAATCTGTAGCACAAAATGATTTAGTTAAGTAAGTTACTATTATTATTATTAACTAGCAGCCCGCTCGCGGTTTCACCCGCGTGAACTATGTTGTTATTAATTTCTATCTCCATGACTACATCCTAGTGACGTCTATGCAAAATTTGAGACTCCTAGCATTTGTAGTAACGAAATTTCATACAAACTTTCGACCCCAAAAACAACCCCTTAGAAGTCAAATATTGCAAATTCCCGTCTTAGCACGCACCTACGTCCTATAAATAACTCCTATGCAAAATTTGAGATTTCGTGATGAGTGAGTGACCTTCGATTTTATATATATAGATTATTTTAAATTGGGCGGAAAATTGGGAAGGCAATGTCTTATAAATTTCTAGGTCTCTTCCTACCCTGCTATATGCGGGATTCAGAGTGAAGCTGATTTATTTTAATTTACATAAGAAAATCCCTTACCATTTCTATTGTTTTAACAATTTCACAGAACACATTTGAAATTATACTCGCATATCATAAGCAGCTTACATATGAGGAAAATTAGCCATATTCAAAAGCGTTTCGGTTTCAATAGAATATGTCTGGTTAAGCGGCTTACTTCTAACTAATTGTAGTCGTTGCTGTTAGCAACATGTCTCAAATTAGGAGATATTTCTATTGAAATTATACGTCAAATTGTAAGTTAAAATTTATTTGATAATATTGTATGTTAACTTAACACTAAGCACAAGATGTGGGTGAAATGGAAATAAAAGCAACTTGTACTGTGGTGGAAGTATTTAGGACCTCAGGTACAGTGGATTACGTCGAAATTATTACGGACAACGTAAAACGTGTTCCTGAGGTAAGCATGTTTAACCAAGCAAATTCTTTCTTCAGCTTTATTATATGAATATCTATAAATTTTAATTTAATAGTTGCTTTCTTGCGTTGCAATAAGTTACTTAGTTTTACAACGTTAAATTTAAATTTAAAATGTTTAAATTTCAAACAAGTAAAAATATAATATATTCGGCAAATGAATAACTTTACAATTTAAAGGGCCAGTTTCACGGGTGAAGAATAAAGATTCAGATCGAGAAAATGAAACATTTTCATTTCCTCACTCTTAGAATTCGGCGGAAAGTGGGGAACGGAAGTTTCTTAACACTAGGTTCCCAGGATCACTCTGCCTACTCTGCTATGTGCGGGATATAGCGTGAAGGTAAAAATAAAATAAAATATTTACATAATTATATCTCTTAATAAAATGCATATTTCAAAAGAGGCCGCTTAAACTTAGGTATTCCTGAGTCACAATTCCAGGGCATTGCTCTGAGCACCTGTACGATGAACTCATGGAATTCTGAGTATTATTTTCATTTCTGGGTGCAGGTAGATATATTTATAAATATACTAGCGGACGCGCGCAGCTTCGCTTGCGTATTTAAGGGTGAATTCTAATAACCCATGAAACATGTGTTCAATGAAATATTTTTAAGAGTCTAAATTTCAAATTTTATAAAAATCGGTGGCGATTTAAAGATTTTTCCATACAAACTTTCAACCCCTTATTTGCACCCTTAGGGGGTAAATTCTAGAAAACCATGAAACATATGTTCAATTAAATATTTTTAAGAGTCTAAATATCAAATTTTATAAAAATCGGTGGCGATTTAAGAATTTTCCCATACAAACTTTCAACCCCTTATTTGCAGACTTAGGGGGTGAATTCTAGAAAACCATGAAACATGTGTTTAAATATATACGTTTAAGAGTCTGAATTTCAAATTTTATAAAAATTGGTGGCGATTTTAAAAAAACCTATACAAACTTTCAACCCCTTATTTGCACCCTTAGACTAGAGAATTTTAGAAAACGATGAAATACGTACTCAATTAAATACTTTTAAAAATCTAAATTTCAAATTTTATAAAAATCGGTGCCGATTTCATTTTTTTTCCATACAAACTTTGAATCCCTATTTCACCCCTTTAGGATTAAAATTTTTCAAAATCCCTTCTTAGTGGATGTCCAGATTATGAAAGTAAACTTTTGTCCGAATTTAACGTTTCTACGCACAGCGGTTACGGCTGTGCGTGCGTCTTACCTCAGTCAGTGAGGACAAGTCCTTTTATATATATAGATAGATTATAATTTAAAACTATTCTGTCAACAGCTAGACAAGTTCATGGAGGTTCATCATCATCACTTCCAACGGTTTCAAGGATATATCGTATTATCTATTAGAGACACTATGAAGCAACGTCCTGCTGTAAAGCAATAAAATAACAAAAGGTCACATAAGCATTAAAAAATAATTTAAATATATATCCATTTAATTAATTTAATAAAGTAATTTTAAAGTAAAGTCAACGATATCTTTTGATAAATGGAGATGTACTGTAAATTTCACATTTTGTTTACTAATAACCGTTTGACGCTTCTGTCCATTTCTGGAGACGCCCTTACTGTACCAGATCAGAGAAATAAAAATAATTTAAATATAATCATTCGCCTGAGTGGCGACCGAACTCACAACTATGTGCATTTAAAATGTATGAAAAGTGTGTTCGATCACTCAAGGCATTGTTGCTTTTAAATTATCATTATTTGATGTAATTGATGCAATCATGTTGCAATGGAACAGCGTCTGATTGTAAACATGATGTTGTGGGTTCGATTTCCACTCAAGGGAATAAATTAATTACGACAAAGCGCGGTGTTTTGTACCACATTCGAAATTGAAATGACATTTCGAAAATTAGGAGGTGCATGGAGTGTCTTAATACTAGGTTCCCTCTTCCTACCCCGCTATATAAAGGTTACAGCATGTAGCAAATTATACATGCTAATGAATAAAATATTCTTTTCATATTATCTAAATACTTGCTTTTTTATGATGTATTTAAAATATATATTAATTGTGTATTCACTAATAATAAAGTTTGTTTTGTTATTAATTTGGCATAGAGGTTATTTTTTTTTACATAATTCACACCCTCCTGAATAAACCGGAAAATCTCAGGTTAGTGAGCTTGGACCAGAAACCGGTGATGCGGGTTCGATTTCTGATATGCTAAAAGTACGTATGTTTATGTAAAGTACTTTTGTAAGTGCATAATAACATATTTATAAGGATGTATGCACTAGAATTCTAAGTTACGTCATAATATAGTTTTGACCTAGGTCAAAAGCTATCTCGCATTCACATTAAAAGCAAATGACGCGGTACGTATCTACGCAAAATATTAATTAATTATGAAATATTATACACTGTAGAGAAGTAAATTATATACATAGATGTACGAGTATGTGACCTTAATATTATTACTTTTACTATACATAATACATAACAGGAAAACCTATTATGATTTATTTTGTTTAGAATTAAAGGAAATTTTAATTTTAAATATGATTTATTTCCATCGATTTTTTTTATTGTTTTAAGCAGAAAACGTAAAGTTGATTCTTCAGATTTTTTTTTAAATGTAAAATAAATTTTACAAATCATTCGCTGGGGGGAATGATCTGGGAACAAGACAAAGCGCGGTGTTGAATTCCGTCACTCAACACGCAATCCCTCAAGAATTCGACGGAAGGTGGGGAAAGGCGTGTTAGTGGGGAACTGATCTATGGAGTTTCCTTACAGCAGGTTCCCGGGTCCCCACTGCCTACCTGGCTATATAGCCGGCAGTGGGACCACACTGCTAAAAAAATAAATAAATTATACGCTATTTGTAGTATTATTAGTTGTATTTTTTAATATAATTTATGGATTATAAGACTTTTCTCACGGTTTTCGATAATCAATATATGAATTATGCAACGACTTAGATAAGATTTTGTAAAAAGACATAAAATAACTAAAATAGCTCTTAGGTATGTTTACAAGTTATGTTAAACATTTTAAAGGATTTAGCTTAATACAGGCGCTATATGAATAATTTATCTAAAATTTAAATAATTATTGAATTTAAATAAGGAGGTACCTATTATAAATTTTCATATAAATTTATTCATATTTTTTTTAAATTCACGCTGTATCCCGCATAAAGCGTGTGTCTACCCTAGACAGAGGGAACCTGAGAATTGGGAACCAGGAACCTGAGTAAAGGCACTGCGTTCCAATTAGGACACTTCCGTTGCCCACTTTTCGCCAAATTCTCCAGGCATAGCGTGTTGAGTAGCGGAACTCAACGTCGAGCTGACCAGAGCGACGAAATTAATTAAAATATATTGAATGTTGCCTAGTTCTTAGACTGTTGGAGATTAATAAAAGTAAAAATCGGCCAAGTGGGAGTCGGACTCACGCACGATTAGGGTTTTGTATCTATATCTATAAAAATTGCAAAAACATCACGTTTATTGTACGGAGTACTGTTTTTTTAGTATTTATTGTTATAGCAACAACAGAAATACACATTCATGGGATATAGCCTGGTGACAGACGGACGGACGGGGTAGAGTTTTAGTAGGGTCTTTGAGCACGGAATCTTAAAAAGGAAGAAAAAATACAGAAAAGAAAAAAAACCATGGTAAAATATTCAACAAAAAGATATCGAGAATTGAAACTGTAGTATCCACATTTAATGTTTAGCGATATAAATAAAAAAGTCAATGACCGATTTTGAAAAAATCTGATTTAAATATTTTTAAAAAAATACGGAATAATGCATATATTTTACTACTGGACTGTTTAAACGATATTTAAAAAAAAGTTTGTATATATGTATATGTAGACAAGTTGAAATCTGCAACTTCGTTTCCGTAGAGTTACTATCAAGAATTTTTATTTTATTAAATGCAATTCTACAAATAAATAATACCATTTTAGCCGATAACATTTTCTTTTTATTTATTTTTCTTTATTATAGCCCGACACCCTTATTGAACATTATTTAAATCGTCATAAAATTAATTATTTTGTCAAATAAGCAAAATAAAACATGGTTTTTAACATAAATTTATACACAGTAAGACATCGCCCGCGGTGATCTCACGGCGCGGCGAGAGTGGAACCGGTTACGCTGATAGGCTATTAAGAAGTAACTTGACGGCCTTAGAACGGATGAATATTATATTATTATGTAATATCAAGACTAAATCTAGAAGCGCCTTTCAAATCTCACATTTTTCTAGGTTAAGCCAAGGTTACAACGAATTGAAAAATATTAAAAACATCTAGTCTATCCAATATCAAGTTTAAACAAAAAATCAGCTTCACGCTGTATCCCGCACACAGCAGGGTAGGCAGAGAGAACCTACTGTTAACACTTCGTCGCACACTATCCGCCGAATTCTGGAGTCATTGCGTGTAGGCAGAACTCAACGCCGCGCTTTCCCTCGACACCAGAGCGAAGAAAATGGAAATATAAACGTAAATAAATATTTCACTTCCTCGAGTGGGGATCGCACCCACAACCGCCGCGTTACAGTCACACCCTTGTGCCGTTGCGCCACGAGGGCCTCACTTTTTAATATAATTAAAAATAATAAATAGAATGATATCACAAACGTATTTTACGTTTTCAATAGTAGGTAGCACTAGCACTATCAATTTAAGTGCCCCGCAAACAGTGTACAGAGCGTCCGTCCGCAGATGGTATTACTGAGCACGTTGAATTTACTAAAGCATTTCATGAAATATCCATGATATATCACGTTATTTAACTATATTGAAAGTCCTATTTATGGAAGGTCTGCAAAAAGGAATGCGGTGTTAAATTCCGCCTTGCCAAATTTTTTGTGTGGATTGGAGGAACTGAACGCGTGGGCTTAGGTATTCCTAAGGATTCCTAAGAGGAGGGGGCCGGTTGGTCCGTGCCCACTCCAGAATAGTCTTGTGCCCATCCAAGAAATTTTACTAACATAAAAAATCCTTTACACGAACTGTTCAAAACTAAAATACACAAGGGGGCCCTTCGAAAATATCCCTATTATAGGCTTCTAGCTGAACACCGCGCTTTATTTACCAGACCCTTATTTGACGTCTTAGTACTTTATTTAATCTTTATACTTTTGGAGTCGTACGATAATTAGAAATACTGTTTCAATATATTATTAATCTTAAATAAACAAATTAAATTCAAATTATATCTATACAATTTTATTTTAAAAATGGTATATTACAAAAGCAACGTTTAAAATAATTTAACATTCCTAGTTAATTAACAACTAAAAACTATGAAATTAATGATAACTACCAAAAGAATAATAAAAAAATGAGAAAACAAAAATATCATAACATAAGAATAATTTACACTTCTAAAGACGTACAAGTACATACATTATACTTATACTTCATAAAAGAATATATAAAAGTTTTATACCTAATATCAGCCACCGATATTACAATTCCAGTTTAGAAGTTAGATAAAAGTTTATATCGACGATCAGAAATGGATTTTCAGCGTTCTTTCTAATAACATTTTGACTCTGACATTTAGCTTTTTGGCATCTCCATAAATAAAATAAATTGAAGTTAGATAATATCTAAATTT